>JAQFZC010001665.1:0-27969 GCA_034695205.1 Dicyrtoma fusca | reverse complement strand
TGCTCTATCAAATACATACAGTGCTGTCTTGGAAAATTATCTATATCAGTGTTTTATTGTAAGGTACCACAGTTAGAGGTATACCACCGTTAGGAGCCTTCACCCTAAATAAAATTTTGCTATCGAAGTTTGAGGCTTGAGAATCAAAATCGAAATAAGTAACGCATAAATAAGTAATTTATAAATATTTTGTCCGAACGGAATACATTTGAGTTTGGAATGAAAAATGTTTTTATTGCTTTTAAGATATTAGCCAGTGCAGTACAGTGACCTGCATATTATACGATTTTATTAAATAGGTAAAATTATTTAACATGAAATGTAGACGTTTATTAATTATAATTATACATTTATCTATAGCCTACAGTTATAGTGCTTGAGCTTCCTTCAGTGGACCATCTTTTTCCCGCAGTGATTTTTTCTTACTGGGACTCATAAATTTCTTCAACTTTTTAAAACTTTGAAACTTTGAACTTTGAGCCTTCTGACCAGACGTGGGTGTCACAAGGGGTGACACCGAATGCAAAGACATGGTGTCAAAATCTTCTAGTACTCCGGAATCGGACGTAGAATAAGATGACTTCTGTCCCGGCTTACTGGCATCCCACCAGTCATAACTGGAACCTGAAATTAAATATTTGGATTGATTTTTACTATCACTAAATTCGTCTATAGAGACGTAAATTCTAAATTCTAATAAACAAGGAATAGATTGTAGATTTATTACCATAGGAAGTGACTGTAGGTAAGCTTGTAGCTTGTGACACAGGAACTTTTTGTTGTGAGTTGACCGGAACGTCAATGGGGGAGGAGGAGCTCGTTCTAATTGACTGTCCCAGTTTGTCCCAAAAATTCCATAATCTCCCAGATCGATTATAGTCAAGGCAAAAGGAGTATCGAACACTTGGAGGTAATTCACATCGGATGTACATACAAGGGATGATCTTTCGCTGTCGTCGTTCTGTAAATAAATAAATCAAAATCAGCCTTCAATTTTTATTCTATTTTCACAAGTTTAGTATTTGCTTTAATAATCAAACATCAAAAATGAATTACTTACCTAAAGCTAAAGCTTGAGCATACGAAACAAGGAAATGATTAGCTTGGCTTTTTAAAAAGTTTGGCGAAAATATAGCTAAAAGTCGATTGCAACGTTCTTCAATTATGCGACTAATAATTTCATGTTCAAACATTGAGCCTCCAAGTAAGTCACGATCCTTAACACAGATCTAAAAATTAAAAAAGAATAAGAAATTAGGTGGCCGGTCAACTCAATAGTCACAACTGCACAATTATAATTAAATTATACACATTATTGGGAATCACTTACTTTTAAATTATATTCGCCTTCCATCTTTTCGACGATTTGCATCGCGAAATCAGAATCTTCTTCAGCGTACAAGATGAAGGCGTCATAATGTGAAATAGTTTTTCCATCAGCATCGCCTGGTATTAATAAAGTATTTAGATAAAGTGTGTCTCAAAGATCAAGTAAAAATAAAATAAAAAAGTGTGAATGCCCGTGAGTATTTTAACACACCCGTTGTAAGGACTTCGCTATCATTTGCACTTAGATTCAGAGTCTTAATTCCATTTGTAATTGAAAGATTTTTATCCTTTTGCGACCAGTAGGATGCAATATCATTCTCTGTAAAACATAAAATGATTATACTATTATTTAAAGAATATCATTTTCTTACAAAAAAGCATTTAATTACTTTAAAATGAAATTATGAAACTATCATGATTAAAACACAAACCTAGAGAAGGTGCGATATCATCAAATATATCGAATCGGTCAATGACCGCTAAATAGGCTTTCAGATCACTTATATTTCGTCGTTCCTCCCGTACCCATAATTTGATTAATTCACTAGTAGGATTTTCTTTTGATTCTAGAAATACGATTTGTTCTATACTAATTCCAGCCAATTCTGCAAGCCCTCTCCAGTCTCTAAAGAGCAAATCAAATTGTAATTGTGAATTTTTTGTAAATGAAATTCAAACAAGGTTTGTTTTTTGATGAAATATCAGTACATTGTAGACGCCATCGTATCCCTTTATGATTGTTTACCTTAAAAGCCCCCCCTCAGTAGGAATTATTTTGACTGGATTTAAAAGTGTGGAAAGGCTTTCTACAGTCGAGGGTTTGATGGAAGCCAAAGGAGCATCTGTTGAATCTTCTATTGCATCGTCCATTATATCGATAAGGTTCATCGACTCTTGAATTTGGCCCGAGATTAAAAAGTCGGGTGGTCCCCTTCTTGTTGCAACAACACTCATTTTTAATTTTTAAGGGCTCCGTCTCTGGAAGGAAAGTGCTTAAACTTCCTTAAAGCTGAATGATCTTGATCACTTGATGCGTTTTATTATGTATTTATTTACCGTTTCGTCAGCAATACCAATCAATGCCTTTCACACAAAAAATCGAATTTATTAATAAAATTAATTTCACTTGAATTGTACAGAACAAACTATTATAAACCTATTGTATTACTTTGTGTTGTTTATAATTTATGGATTTGCTAACTTGGAACACTCACTTTCGATCACAGTATAAATTATTTATTTAAATTTTAAATTCTAGTAGTAGCCAGTGCCAATGCCAGTAGCCAGCAGTTTCAGGTAAGTACAAAGTAATTCATTTGGAGAAATAGATAATCTATAACTGACTAGTGAGGGTTAATGCAGGTGTTTCCTAGAGCTAGAGGCCCTAGAGCAACAGGTGATAAGAGCCTATCACAGAATCCACGAGGAATTCAATGCAATACTATCTGGTCAATCCTGACAGGAATCCCCACATAATAACACAATATAAACCATTGCGATTATTAATGTTAATGCTATGATTCGTAGCTTCGTACTTCGTACTATTCATACACTATTTAAGTACTAGATAGACCCATAAGGTTGTGACTGTGATTGTGAGAGTGTTAGAGAAGAGAGTGAAAGTGAAACGCTCTCAATTGGATAATTACTGGGCCATCCACAAAAGACGGCAGTGACCGGTGGGTGGGTTGTGAATTTATGGCAAGCGTTCATCTGTAAATCAAATAAAGCGCGGAGCTGACTTTTGCTATTCATTTGTTAATTACATACAGTATGTGGCGTTCCTTTTATTATTTAAAAGAAAGTAGTTTTACAATAAATTCCAGCAAGCAATTAAAAAAGCACAACAATATTAAAAAAAACTGAATTAATTTTACCTAGTATCGGCACACGAAACGAAAGGTAACCAAAAGGATTTACATACGCTACAAATGAGAATTCAAACGAAGATAAGTACTTAAGGTTTTTATGACTGAACCTATAATGCGCTATTTTACATCACCGCACTCGGAAGATCAATTCAGTTTAAAAAAAGGATATTTTACAGTGCGTTTATTAAAATTTATTAAAATTAACTGTTGTACAAACTATTCATGCAATACTTAAATCCATAAGATTTTATAGTTACTAAAATCCAAAATAATTTCAACTATTCCTTAAGTTTAGGCTTCTTGGGTGGATTTTGTTTTTTGATTAATTCCTGAAAGTCGTCATTATCTGATTCATCCGATGTAATCCAAATATCAGACATTTCTGCCAATGCCCCAGATGAAGAAGGAACAACAGCGTCGCGTCTTGACTTCAGGGAATATGGGGATGCAGTGGTTAAAGACATCACTGTACTAGCACTGGATTTTCCTAAACTTTTGCCTCCCCCAACTTGAGATGTTGATGATGTTATAAATTCCTTCTCTTTGGATCTTCTAATTGTTCCAGTTCCAACTGATACAGATGCATCACTTTCATCTGTGTTGTCCGCATTTTTAGGTACAAAAAGACTGCTGCTTGAAACCACACCGTCCATGGTTCTGGTTCTACTAATGTTTTCTGCAGGGTCTTGCCCTTCGTTGAGCTTGATAGCGTATTGCAGGGTTTTTGCTTGAGCCTTAGATTGAAATGTAGAAAAATTATCTTGATATTCAGCTGCAATTTCAGACATCAACGGGTCCCCCAAGTTTGGCTCACTCAACAAAAGTCGAATAGCGCTTAGAATCTGTCGTCATTTAAACAAAAACAGGATTTATAAAAGTATATAGTTTAAATATAAGTAGATAGGGTGTAAGAACAATAACAATTAGGTAAATTTAGTAACGTAAGTGAGTATGAGTGAGGACGTACCACAGCGATGTTCATGCTACAGTTCCATGACCCAGCGGGTTTTGGCTTTAAACCTGACAAGCAAATTCTTCCGGTGGTATCCACATTGGGGTGATAGACTGGTGTGACGAACTTAGCATTTGGCGGAGTGAACGGGTAACTGAAAAAAGATTGCCAATCTGCAGTGTAACTTTTGCACATTTGTAATTCACTGGTAAAGCTAAACTGGAATTGCATGTTACCGATCACTTAATGAAATTTCTACAGTAAAAGTTCCCTTTTCGAATGCGGATTCAGGTGGACCCGAAATTTCTGCAATAATTACTTCTGGGTTCGCTTCATCATGCCGACAAGTTATCCCTGAAATATTTTTAAAAAATCAAAGTTCAAAGTTATATAGAGAGTAAGGTAAATTCAAAAATATCAAATTCTGTCATCTGTGATCATCATAAAGTTTCTTTACACGGCTCACAGTCACAAAGTCTGTGGTACAGTTAGAAAACAATCAAAAGTACTTCAAATCCTTAGATTCAACTGGTGGGCACCAACAACAACCAAAAATACACTAAATATGAAATAGGTGCATCTAAAGCATTTAAGCTATTATTTATTTTTTACTTATTTAAGCATCTAAAGCTATTTGTACATTATACGTATGAATATTACCTGGTGGGGGATTTTTCGCCAGCATCGATAATTCAGCCTGGAATCGTTTTAGTCGCTGCGTTGCCATTTGGTGTTTGGAGAATCAAGGTCAATCACTCTTCGTGCATTTAACTACAATAAATTGAATAAATTAACAAAAACGATAAATAGCAATGAAACAGTCACGCTTATTTGGTTACTGGTATATGTTCTCATAAATCATGAAACACATCCTGAACACGAACACCTAAATGGAAAAGAGCCGGTTGACGTTGGAGATTGCAAAAATGCAAACTATTCTACATAATTTAAAAATAGATTGACGAGTTGGCGACCACGACCAAGTTAATTATGGCACATACAAGACTCAACATATATTTTACCCCAAAATAGTTGGCTTAAATATTAAAGCAAGTTAGCTTTTAGCTTAATTTAATATTAATTATCTGTTAATTATTGAATAAAAGTTTACCTTTAGTTGCGCTCCCAGTCCCACAGTCCCTGTCAACTGTCAACTGTCTGAATTATGTACATACCTAATCGTAAAACAAGATCAAAGCACGGCTCACGATGACCGTTCAGCAATTTTGAATAATACAGAAATGGACACGAAGACACGAACAATATTGACAATGAGGGTTTGAACTTTGAACTTTGAAGCAAGTTTATTGTCCGATTTGACATTTGACACAAAAAATATGATAAAATTGTTATTTGCTTTTTTTGCCTTTTGCTAAAGAAAAAATCACAAGAACAAAACTCTTTCGCGGGATTTTGATCTGAGAGAGCTTCCCACTTCCCGCCTTCAAATTCTACGCAATACTACACACCATCAAACCATTAAAAGTTATTTTTAATAGTTAAACAGTTTAATTTTTAATGGAGGATTCATTTTAATTTAATTAAGAATTAAGACCATTTGCAGTAAATCTAAAGCTTAGCAATCATATCAAAAAATGTTATTAGTCAGTAGTAAATTGCATGTTAAGCTACCTGCTGCAAGCCGCAAGTGCATTTTGTTTTTATAGCAATGTTTTGCACAATTTAGATTTAGAGCAAAGCAAATTCAGATTAAGTTAAGTTTAGAGTGTTTAGGATTTTTTTCATTCCAGTATTTCTCCATTGATTTAGAAAATGTGTGATACTTTTATGATTTGGACTTGGACATACATTACATTAATTATTTTTCGCTTTAAAAGGGATTTTCATGATTTCGTTGCCCTCTTCCTTTAAGAGTGTAGTTTGTAAAGCATTATAAGTAATTATGTATACTTACGCATCTGTGTTATTAAAAAATTATAGGAGCTTTTCATCACACATAATCGCCTGACAGATTCTAAGCCCGTACCAACACTATCAAGTTTTTATTTAGCGTATCAATGAATTGCAAACTGCGTTCAATTCAATGACATGACGGTATGGCATGAGTTCTTGAGTCATTACGAAGAGATAGTAGGATGCAATGATAAAAATTTGATCAATTTCTGACATAATGTGTGTCATTATTATTGACCATGGACATTGAATAAGACGACACTGGAGGTCATTTTTAGCCGTAACTTGTATTTGCACTGCCAGACCTGACACTGTGCATTTTAATTCAGAATAAGAGGTGCTACGTTGCTCTTTTGGCTTACAAAGTGATGATGATGATGGTGATTTGAAAGAATTAAAGAAATCAGGGTAGTTGGTTGGTTAGGTGGTTTAGTTTTTTCTTTCTTTTTTTGACCTTGGCAACCTGCTGAACTTGAGTTTGTCATTACGACGTTATAAGACTTTTACGACGCCGCTGTATGTAGGGCTTAACAGTTCTCGCTCATGTTGCAAAAACTAACTTGCAAGTAAGGTATTGCAACTATTTAATTGAGTACGTAGTTTTCATTTTTGTTCGTCAGGAATTCATGAATGACTCACTCATGCCGGCATTTTCCGGCAGGAGGCAAGACAAAAATTTAACGAAATGAATCTCCAGGTCTTTCAAGGGGAACACAAGAATTGAGTGGAGAGAATGGAAGACATTTTTGTGATATAACTGGCTTTCAACTGCACAATTACTTTGTAAGTGCATTTGTGTTATGATACACATGTGTTATGATGTGCATAATGTGTTGTGCATGATAATGTAGACGTGATTAGAAGTGTCAGCGTTGCATAAACCCCGTCAGTCCCACGTCTCCGAGAGGATGGATTAACTATAAACAAACGACTAGAATCAGAGAACTATTAGACTGAATAAAGCAATCGATTGGAAGATCTTGAATTGAGAACAACTTACAGCTTATATTGAGAGCCACTTTTTACTTGTCGCATCATTGCACACAGATAAATTATCATTACATCCTGAGTGCCTTCGACCATTTATAATGGGTAGTTTGTGATAATTCACAACATAAATCCACTTAGGGAGCATACTTTAATAACGTTATCAAAAAAGTCGAACTTTTAACCCCCCCTCCCCCTTCGATATGCTAATATGGTATGTATATGTATAATACGGTATACGGTCGATAACAGGTCCTTAACCCCCCCCCTCCCTCTAAGTTGTTAACGTTATTAAAGTATGCTCCCTTACGTACAACTACGCTACGCTACCCATATAATCGTGCGAATAATAGGAGCATCAACGCATTACAATAACTGTTATGATAATGTATGATTAGACTTTTCATGCTACTGACTACTAAAAATGACAAAATAGCATGATTTTGACGACCAAAATAATTATGATTTTGGGACATGTACGGGAACGTCAACGAACTGGCAACGTGCGGGAAATACCTTTAAACATTTTTTTGAAAACGTAATTAAATATTAATCAGTCTTACTACTTTTAAAAATATTTGAAAATACTATTTACATTAAATTATAATATGACTCCCGTTCACCGTTTGGGCTATCGGTCAATGGAAGTGTAAATTGGTGGTTCCTACTACTTTAATTCTACTACATCTGAAAAGGCTAAGTACTAAGTATATATTTCCTAATTTAAAAAAAATTAAATGGCAGTTTTTATTACTTTTCAAAATAATTATTAAATAAGCAGGTGTACCTACTAAGTTTAATGGGTTTTAACAGCTTTTATCTAAACGGAGGTTAAATGCTTACTTCAAAATTAGACGTTGGACTTGCGCCTCAATCCTTTTAAGCGGCGACTGGATTAAATTCATAATGCATCTTCACCGACGATATTGAACTGGCATTTGCAACTGCCAGCCTTGTACGAGTGAAATGTTGTTGGGGCTATTTGTTGCGGCATCGGCATGTACTTTTTTGTTTAATATGGGTATAGGCATGGTATATGTATGTGTGATAGTAGCGAATAAAAAGTTCATCCCATGATAGGATAGGTCTCATGGTCATGAATGATAAAAGCTAGCCGGTCTGGGCCCCGAAATCCGAAATACCCGAATTTTCAGAATCCGAAAACTGCCGAACACGTAAGGTACCACCACTACCAAACAGCCAAATAGGCTTCGAGTGACAGCTAGAGCTCTTTAAAAATTAAAGACGGCCAACTAGCCCAAGTAGCAATTTCTTAAGCGAATTTAGGAATCAAGTTGAAATGAGACCGATACCAGTATTAATACCATTAAATTCCTTATGTACCTTGTTAGTGGCCATCGTCAATCGTGGCATCACACACCTACTCATTAATTATTAAATTCTTGAAACCTATTTCAAAACTTCCAGCAACTTTCGGCTCGCATCATCGCCTTCCTTTCTCGCCTGCCTGTTGTGAGCTCCAGTTTGAGTTATTCAGTTCCGTGTTCCGTATGTCTGTCAAGTTCAGCTGTTGGCTTCACTAATTATTTAAAAAAGGAAACTAAAGTGACCTCCTTCATTAACTTCAATTCTTCCTGCAACCCCAAATTACCTATTAATAATTTTGAATGCTCTGTGAGTTGCAGTTTACCTCTCTGCACTCTACAGGTTGTGAAGTTGTGACTGACTGACTCTGTCTTTGGTAATCGTATCGTTAGGTTGGTTAATAGTTGTTAGTTAAGTTGTTGGTGTAGTTCGTTACTGTCTAAATACAAAATACGTTGAACATTCAGTAATAAATATCTTAGAGCCAACTCGAACCTTAATTGCACTGTACTGTAGGACTGTAAGTGTAGCCGAGTTATTATTCGTGAAGCCAAGTGAAAGTTGGACAAATAACAAAAATAATGCAATTTCAAAATATACCATCTGCAGTTTTTTACAGTTCCTAGGTACACATTCAACATTACATGTTTTATTTAAGTAAATACATTTTGTTAAATACATAATAATAATTATGTATCACATATCACATTTTGTAGTGTATTTAACATTTACTTTACATTCATACCTACGTTAGGTTACTCGTTTGGTGCCTTTTTGTATTGCTAACTAAACTTTACTAAGTATTTTTGTCTAAAGGTGAAAGGAGAGTTTAGCTTTCATAGTTATACATTTTACGATATCTATTTTATCTGAGGCTGCCTTTTGTCAGTCGTAATCGTAGCTTCGTAACCTTCAACCTTTTAGCTTGGTCAAAAATTGCTTACACATTTATCGTTTGGTCTGTCATCTGATTTTTTTGGATTTTTAAATTGTAGGTAGGTTTCGACAACGAACGAGCAAGGCTATTTCATTCGACGTTTCGGTGTTGGTGTTCGGCCTAGTTCATTTTTCGTCATTATTCGTGAAGGAGCAGTAATCATTGGCTGTAGGTAAGTAAGTATAATTACTTTAAATAATTCATACAATTTCCTAACCAAAAACCAAGTTATAGGTCATAGGTTTTTATTTTTTTATTTTTTTTGTCGATTATAGTATTATTGGCAAAAATTCTTTGACTGAACATTGCGTATTTATAACGATTTTACAGACAGTTGGGAGACTTGTATAGGGAGTGTGAGTGTTAGTACCGTCAGTCATTGCCGTCAATTGTCATCTAATATTTATTCAGACCAGAATAATAACAGACCAGAAACGTACTTAAAGGAAGCCGACTTTTGAGTGCCTATTTCAGTCGTGTTCAGTCAGTGTGTTCAAGTAGGTTCGAGTGCTGACTAGTGACTAGTGAGTCGCTGAGTGATGAATGCGGTTGAGTGGTGGCTGTTAGTAATAATTAATTTCAGTTAAAGATCGATCAACTCCACACCAAATACTCCGGTCTCTCTGTCATTATTTATACTTTCTACTTTCAATGGGAGTGAGTGAGGTCTATTCTGATTCACTGATTCCGTGTAGTTCTTATTTAGAATTTTAGAAAGTCTTAAGAATGAGAAGATGATGCGACTCATTGAGTTTTTCATTCAGTGAGGTAAACCAGTCTGGAAGTTGATTAGTCAGCACTACTACCACTACCATGTATCCTACTTTTTTTAGACAATTTGTTAACCATCTAGGTTTTCTTTCATGAAATTGTAGAACATGTGAATTCATGTGTTTCTTAAGTTCAAGTCGAATGCATTTGTAAAAATAGATTACCGATCTATAATACCGTACTTCCGAAGTTATTAGTGTCATCAGGAATTGTTTATAATTATTTTTTATTGTTTGTATGCAGCATGGTAAAGTGGAACTCGTGGTCACTGAAGGCTCCAATTTGCTCAAGTTCGAAACAACGAATACCAACAACATCAACAATCCCCGTCTCAGAACAAATTCGTACATAGTACTCACATTACAGTGGCTTTGTGTGCTAGTAATTTTTGCTGTTAGTGTTGTTACTGATAATTATGCGGAATTCGGACGGCAGCAGTTAATTAGTTAACGCATGTTCGTACAATAGATTGATAGTGATTCTACAAATCATAGTACATTTGGGATATCATCTTGGTGGAAAGTGTTAACGATTAACTTCTTGTTGGTTAGTTTTTTTTACTCTATATAATTGGTACCTACTATTTATATCGGAAATCGGACGAAGCTGCGATTTGGTTGCAGCATCGAAAATACTCACTGACACGGACACAAAGAATCGAAATTTCAAAACAATAATGCTCAATCTATTCTCAGATTCATAAAGTCCAGGAGCAAGTGAGGGTAATTCATGCGTGTATAGCGTTGAGCAAGGAAGGAAGTAAGGCCACACGATTGGCGACACAGATACCATGAAGCCCAGATCAAGAACGAAACCCAAATACAGAAAAAGTCTCCTAGTTTTCATAGGGATATTTGTGTTGTTCGCACTAGTTTACTATTTACATCTCGTACATGGATTCTCAGTTTTGAGTTTTGGGCCTAAGTACCAGTGGAAGCCAGGTTAGTGTTTAAGTTTTATGTAATAAATTATTGTTCAAGTAGTACGCTAAAACTTTTCATAGAATTGGAAATGTGTAGATAATTTTTTACAGATTTTGCTGGCGGTCGTGCTATATTTTGTGCGTAAACTTTCAATCGTAATAATTTATGTGGGTTTCAGAATATGGTCACCTGAACGGACCAGATATTTTTCCGTCGGACACCAGAGTGATTTCAAAGTTACAGTCAAAGTATCTTTTCCCCCCTAACAAAGATGTTCCCTACAACTTATCGAAGTCCGACTGGCTATTCGATCCGTCCATGGGGCAGTCTACTGTAATCCGCCGGATATTTCAAAATCAAAAAGTTCCTGGATTTTTTATCGAATGTGGTGCTTTGGATGGGGAAACTCGTTCAAACACATTATACCTTGAAAGGTATCTTCATTGGAAGGGACTTCTGATTGAAGCCGACCCAAGCAACTACGAAATGCTGGTACAGAAGCATCGTCAAGCTTGGATTTCTCCAACGTGCCTTAGCACCAAACCATACCCAACTATGGTGAGTTTATATTTGTACCTAATTTTGCAAAGAAATACAATTTATTACAAATATTTATACTGAAAAACAAAAACATTTTCGAATTTTTTAAATTACAGGTTTCCTTTCAGCAGAAGGAAAATCAGGGAAAAATTGCTGATTTTGGGGTTGGCTTTCTCCAGAGTGGATATGTGGATGTTCAGTGTTTTCCATTTGAAACGATGATGCTCGCTCTAAATGTTTCGACAGTCGATTATTTTAGTTTGGACGTGGAAGGTGCTGAACTAGATATTTTAAGAACTATTCCATTTGACAAGTTTGACATCAAAACTTTGTCCGTAGAATTCATTCATGATGTTGAAGGGAAAGTGGCCATTAAAGAATTTATGCAGAGCCAAGGCTATTTTGTGTATAGTGAAGTTACTCATCCCAATTGGCTAGCCAATGATTTTATATTCGTGAAAAAATCCTTTTACAATGCCATTTCTGCATCTGAGAAAGAAGAAATCAAGAAAGACATTGGACTTCAGAGAGAAAACTTTAGTGGCAGTATAGTTGTTGTGGGCTCCAGCGGTACTAATGTGGAAAGTGACAATGGAATTCCCGATACAGACTTTGTTAATGATCCATAGTTAATTTGTGAATACACACGATCTTGTCGTTGTTTTTAGGCATCTAGTAAAATCTTCGAAGTTAGTGAAATAAGCTACACAGTATCCAATTAGGAGTTCTCCGCGTTACTGAGAAACAGCTCTTTTTAAAGTTTCCAACGAAGTTTGAGGTCGACGTTGCTGTATCAGGTCAATCGGAACCGAACATCACACAAATAAGCGAGTAACAATCTCGCTGTCTCAACATTAGTCACTTCCTTAATAAGTTGTGCACATTAGGTTACATATTACTTAATTGTAGTCATGATATACTTACTTATCATTAATACGAAATCTCTTATAAAACTATCAGCTTTTGCGAACAGCTTTAATCTTTGAAATAGGAAATATTATCTCGAAAAAGTTGAAGTTTAACTTAACTGCCACATGATACAATCAATGAATTCGTTATGCATTATGTTGTTACGTAACAAACCTTGTTTTTAAACTCTGCTACCATATGCTGTGAATTCGTGTAAGATTGTTGCAGAGACAGATTGCATTTCTTTTCCGTGGAAAGGGTAAACCATTAAGTTCTTTATGTTTATAATATAATATATTCGTTGTTTGTAAAAAATGTTCATGTTATTTCTAATTATTATATTCAAGTGTTCCTGTTCTTTATATAAAAGTCTAGGTAGTATTAATTAGCCTGAAGGTATTGTTCCGACAATTTAAATTTGTATGAATGATTATTTCATGGAAGGTGTGATCTTCGTTTTTTCTACCGACTATATTATAGTTGTAAAAAATACCAAATAAGGAATCTTGTCTTTGTACTAATTATAATTAGACATACCTAACTGTACTACACATATTTTGCAATACTCACTGTACTTCGATAACTAAGTAGATTAAGAATATAAAGATTAAGCATCGTCAGAAAATCTATATTGTAATCTGTTGGATAAGATTGTACTCTTCCCTCTTATGTAGCTCACAGAACTAATTGTTATTAGCTAGTATCATTGCGTTTGGTACTCAGCACTGTCTGAATAGCAATAACCGGATATAAAGACAAGATTGTTAATAATACTCAAAATACATAGGTATATAGACTTCTTTTCTGCAAGAAATATGCATTTTGTAAGTTAATACTAACATAGAAATGTAGCAACGTAGAGTCCATGTCGCACGTATCCGAACCGATTATCCAGCTCTTCTTTTTTAGAATTCAGGTCAATTCGGTGCAGTATGTACAACAATCGTTATATTATTATACTTATATAAATTTTAAAATGCCCATTAACTGCATCCCACCTATTTATGTGATTTCTGATGGACGTGCGGTGTCTACTTACATAAAAAATACGTATAAGAACACTTGCATTTTCTCCCAAGATGATTGTTCAGTTGTTGTAACCAGAAATGAGCTATGACTTACGTATCGAACACTGTTTAGTTGAATATTGGTAGCTTTAAAATACTACAGTAGTACTAAAAATGAATAGCAGCTAAGTACCTAGTAATTACATTTACTGTAACATTGCGTACCTAACAACTTTACGTAGAAACGGCGTAGTAGGTACTTCTAAGTACGAAATCTTTGTAAAGGGGATACTCTGATAATCAGGAGCCAAAAATAATTATTTAAAATTCGATATGTATCAGCTTTCTTTAAACAGGCTTTTGATCAGAGTGAGACGATTCGATGCTGCATTTTCCCTTCATAAGTATACTCGTAGGTGAGGAATCTCAAGAAAAAATACATGCATTTTGTTAATCTTAAAAATATAAGGATATAGACACGACTCAATTCAAGTTTGTCCTGCTTGTACTAATTAGTAAATTAGATATATTGTACTACACAGCCATCACACAAGATACGATTATATTATATTATTAATTAAAACGATGTATTATTAAGACTATGGCAGTTCACATTGTTAAAAGAGAGTTGTAATTCGTAGTATTCGTGTAACTACATCCACAAAATTTTTTATAGAGTCAAAAGTTTGTCTAGAGTTAGTTACGAAAGCGGAAACTCCAGTCTTAAAAATAATACAAAAGTCAAACTACCATCTGTATACTTTGTTTAGTATGTAATTATTATAATATTTAAATATTTTATAACACCACTATGGTCTTAAAATTAGTATTAATGCTGGGGCGTTAACGGTTGTAATCGAAGGAACGTAATAAAAAATATGGGAAAGGTGGCCAAAGCTACAAATCCGATTCAAAAGCAATTTATTGTTATTTACTTAAACTAATATATTACTACGTATAAATAGTATATCAAGCCTACGTAGTAAATTAATAGAATAGCTCCATAACTACCGTCACACTGGTAGATTGAACTCTATTTGTGGAAAGTTTAATGAGAGCTTTGACTAACTTCATAGAAGATCCTGCTGGCTACTTGGTAGACTAAGTAGTACTACATAGGTATATATCTTCAGCCTCTGTCTGCTTCAGCACACCGGTTCGGTTGTAATCTGTCCAGATCGCATGTATCCTTAATTACCCGGCAATTAGCTATAAAATTGGTCTGAGAGTAAGTTATTACGTTACAGGTAATAACCGTAACGCGTAATTCTGGATGGACTATAATCTCACATCAATTTGATTTCAGTGGTTCCAACAGTTCCAGGCCAAATTACTTTTACGTTAGTTCATCTATTAATACGAAGAACTTTTGGGTTGCTTTGACCTTATCTTGTAAATTTTGCAATACTAGCTGTACATTGTACTTCATGGCTGTGACGCAAATCTTCTTTTCTATTATTACAAAAAACAACAACAAAATTGCATCAGTAAGTGTTCATTCATGTATTCAGTTATTCTAGACTGAAAGCTAAGATCAGAGCGACTTATCTAACGGTAAGCATGCAATAAATGCTGTCAAAAACTAGCAGCCAAGAAAGTACTTTATTTTGTCTAAAATTAACTTACTACAAAGTGTAGCTACATGGACGATTTCCAGTATTTGCAAAGGATTACTGTCATCAGATGCAATAAGAGTTGTCTCTAGGTCCTTCCATAACTGATTCTTTCCTAAAACACCTTGGAAGTTATTATACAACACTCCAATTTTTCTCGATTCCTTCTGACAAGGGTTGAACTCGCAGTAAATTTGTCCCTGTAATAAGTTTTTCGAAAAAGTGAAATCACAATCCCACTTCAAGTAGTTACTATAAGTTATAAAATCCGTTTTATAAGTCTGTATTCTCTTACACTTTGAAAAAAATTCGATATTAGGGTGGCGATGCCGAAATGAAGTCGAGTTAATAGCGGATAGCTACAGAGAAAAAGATCTTGCCCAATATGAAGGTCTTTTAATACTGAGTGTAAACGATGAAAGTAATTTCTTGAAATCTTGTAATCTGACCAGCGTAAGTTTTCACAGGTGAGATCTTCATTGTAGCATAAAACTTGTGGCGCATGATATTCTACTTTCATCTTCTTCTGCTGAAAAATGAGTTCATTCAGATTAATTCAACGCTTCTGGAAAACGGGCTACCGACTTTCTTTTTTACTGACTGGCATAGCAATATTTAAACAAGTTAGTTTAGAGCTTCTTACATATTGGGCTTCGATGCCACATGATGATTTCTCCAATGCCAGTACTAGCTGTTCGTGAGAACAATGGAAAACAGCATCAGCCTTCAATTTCACGTTGGACTTGCGAGATTCGAAACAGTTCCCAACAAACTGCCTCAAAGCCTGATTCAGTTGAAGAACATTGTCCGGACAAAATCTTGAGCATTTCACGTTATCAAACTGCTTTCCCCATTTTGGACAGAATTTGTTTACTGAAGGTAATTCTACCATTATTTGGGTCGCTATTAAACTGAGTTTGACAGCAGACTCTAATTCCGAAATTATATCAACTATCCATGTGGGCTGAGTTTTATTTTTGTTTCTAGACATCCGATCATTGTAGGATCCTTCAAAAGCGCCGGACTTTCCATCCTTAAAGCAGTACCGCTTTATCTGATTTATTACAAAAACAGCAATGCCATGGATCATACTGACTTTCAAGCGATTATTGACAACTGGTAAGTTTAAGAGTGACGAGAAATATGTTACAAGTTAAATTATCTGTAAAAGCTTTGATTAGTATTTTAATTTCTTGCCATTTTTTTCAAATCAAAAATGTAATCTTTAGACTTGAGCGACGTCAAATAAGTCATTTCCAACCAGTTTTGAGCTAGAATCTCTTTCGTGCACCACATATTCTGATATATTTCTTTACCAAACGGATACGACTTCACGTTACGCTGTATTACTTGAACCTACATACATCAGTACCAACAAATACAAAACATAAAAATGAAATTCTTTAAACATGTTTATTTCTACTAATCAAGGTACTGCTATATCATTAATATTAGAATTCAGCTGTATAACTTTACATTCAGAAGTGATTTTCAGTGATTTTCTAACTGAACATACATGTAAGTCACTGCATTCTGCAGCTCGAGATTAGTACAAGTAAATTCGAATCACCTGCTGTGTAGCGAAAAAAAGTGAACAATCAATGACGCGATTAAGGAATTCCTTCGGTATGGTTTCCAGAGGAAACATGGATTTCTCCTTCGGAATTTCGCCCACGCGGTCCAGCAATAACATTTTCTCTGGAGCTAAAAATTCTGGACCAGCGTAGCCTCTACAAATAATGTATACTTCTGAGTTTCCCCCTTTACTCATTGCTGGCTTTGCTACTTCAACCTAAAAATCAAAAACAAATGCACTGATTATACTTGTTTAACGGCTTGTTTAAGCATACGAAGTCAAATCCTGCATTCATGGTGCTCCAAAGACATTATTGCCTAAATTTATAAATCTTCAAAAAAATCTTTTTTACGTACCTCTTGAAACAAACAGGAAAGCAAATACAATTTTGAAATGGAGTTGCAACAGAAGAAAGTAAACATTTTTAGAACAAACGATCCGCCTGAAACAATGTAAATGTAATATTAACTTCAAACAATGCATGTATATTCTAATAATCCACTTACAGCCAAACACACCAACCTTTATCAAGAACTTGTAAAGCAGCCATGATTTCGCAATAATGCAAGTCTGAAGTAACTGATTCTTGCTCATCTGGGGAATTGGCACAGTCTATGCTCCCATCAGCGGTGACCAACTGGACGTGCTTCAGCTTCCGTGCTTCTTTTCCCAAACTAAGGATGTTTTTTCGGTCCATGATGTTCCCAGAATTATCCTCCAGAAAGGTCCAGTTATTAATTGAACTTAAAATAATCTGATCTTGTATCAGCGTCTCGGACCTGTCATTACCTTCATAGTAAGGATTTAAAGTAGTCGCCAGCCATTTCCAGTGCACCATGCTGTACGTTGTTTTAAGATAATGATTTAATGCGGAAATAAATGCACCCGGGGCTTCACACAAGTGAATGGAATGCAGCATGATTTCATTCAACTGACGTCCAGCCTCTTGAGTAGCTCTCGGTATTGCATTATGAAGACTAAGAATTTCATAGAGCTTGCACCAAGCAATTGAACAGAATTCATGGGAATATGATCTCCGGATTTCTTTAATCACGGACGAGAGAGGATTCATACTCCGGGAGTGTTCGTGCCACACTTCTATCGGAACATCATTCAAAAGTGATTTAACGGCATTTAGTTCCTCCTCCAAAATCTGCATCGGCAGCAGCTACAAACAACAAATACAAACATCCCAAATTTTAATGTCAGAGAATTCAGAATAACCATCACTTAACTTCACGTACTTCAAAATATAAAAACAGAAACCGGAAAAAAAACAGCAATGGTTCCTACAAAAGCATAGCAAAATTACTGCGCGTCATACCTTCCAAGCTTCAGCAGTAAAGAAAGTTTCCGAGGCAGGAATGCTAAATGTTTGCTGCTTGGATTTCAGAATTTTAATCTTCGAAAAAAGATTTCGGCTCTCTTCGACAACGTCCAGTTTTAAAACATTCAATTCCGCAGTGCCCTGAGAGGGCAACCGCAGGCATTCTTTTAAAGATTCGGAATCAATATTCATATAATCCAACATCTTCAATGCTGCAACCTCGCAAATTCCAGAGCTATTTTGACTAGGAAATTACGACACAGGGCCTGGGCCCAGTGCAGTGACTGACTCCAGTCGTTGCTTTTATCCTAGCACAAAAACTAGGTGTTAAAAAATATACATTTTGTCAGTTCATATTTTACCAATCCATTCCGAATTATTTCAGCATTATGATTTAGTTTAAATATTACAGCACATAATGAATGATTAGCTTAACTTACCAGTGAACCCAAATTTTAGTTGTTAGTTAGCCGGTTGTTCACATTTTAGATCTCAAATTCCAAAATTACGAAAGAGATAAAAAGTTAAAAGTTGATAAAAACACAGAAGAACCTCCTGAAATTGGCGCACAGCCTTTTGACTTTTTGCAAGGTACGCAAGGAGCTCTTTTAAGTTACTAGATGCCTACTTGATGCAAGAATTCAAGAATTTTAGAATTTATGAATTTAATTCAATACACTCGGAAGTGTATAGTGTAAATTCTTTTAAAAATAAACTTGATAAACTGAAGGGATGGAATTTTGGGAAACTCCAGCCCCACTCAAACTCTGTGTGATAGCAAGGAAGTGATTCCTTAGTGACAACCGGAACAAGAAGAGACGACGTCTCAAATCCTATAAACGGATTCTTTCCGGGATCTAAATAAATTATTATTATTATTATTCATTCCTAAATTCCTTCCGATATTCCGAATTCTTCCGAAGTCAGTGAATTCAATCAATTGAACTTAAAATTACTATATTCTAATATTTAACCTCTTGGAAACTGAACAACCATACAATATGGCTTTACAAACCTTTGTATTCTACGAAATAACTTTTTCAAAAAGGCCAAAACTAGAAATTAGTGTTTTTTTGAAAAGGTCAAACAAGTTACCAATCAGATTTCTTAAAAATGTGAACAAACTAGAAATTAGCCTTTTAAAAAATGCTCAATTAACTAGGATGTAGCTTTTTCAAAAAGTTCAGAACAAGAAATATGCATTTTCACAAATGTAAAAACTAGAAATTACCGTTTTCAAAAAGGTGCAAACTAGGAATTACCATTTTCAAAATCATACAAAATTACACAAATCTCCGTTTGAAAAAGGTTAATTACGATTCTCATTTTTGCATTGATTTTCATTATATGATGCATTAGTCTACAGAATAGCAATAATTAGAATCAGAATGAAGAATTCCGTAAATTCCGTAGGCGTAGGGAGTCATAATTTACTTCTAGTTCATTCAAAAATTGAGGCGGAGAGTTCATCATAAAAAAGCTGTCCCTATTCCTATTCATAATTTTCGTTAGGCAGTTTTTTTCCTATACTACGTTTGGAGTATTCATAAATTGTATTAGGGCCATTCATTTATTAACTTGGGGCTATTGATAAATTACGTTGAGTGTGCTATTCATAAATTACATGAGATTTTATTACATACGCTTCTATTACATTAATTACCTTTATGGGCTGTTCAGAGACTGGTTTAGAATAAGTTGGAGCCAATCAAAAATTACGTTAAAGAGTGTTAGGAGTTGATTGGTTATTCAAAGTATCAAAGTACTGCGATGGCATTGTTTAGAGGCTATTCATAAACTACGTTTGTGAAGTTCATAAATTACGTTAGGGTTTCTCATAAGTTACGCTAGAATTTTCGTACAGCACCAGAGTACTTCATAAATTAGGTGCATTCGCATATTATTTTAGTAATTTACATAAAGTTGTCCATAAATTCTTGATTTGCAAAAGAAAAAACAAAGGTGGCGAAGCCCGTCCTTTTTTTCTGAGCCTATTCGCAACTGGGGAGCCGCCATGGAAATAATGCTTCTCAAAAGTGTTTAATTCTATAAATTAACTTTTTCAAAACGGTCAAAACTAGTAAATAAAACTTTTTCAAAACTGTCAAAACTAGTAAATAATACTTTTTTAAAAAGGTCAAAACTAGTAAATGACACTTTTTCAAAACGGTCAAAACTACTAAATAACACTTTTTCAAAACGGTCAAAAAACTAGTAAATAACACTTTCAAACGGTCAGAAAACTAGAAATTACCGTTTTCAAAAACATTCAAAGCTAAGTATATTACCGTTTCGAAAAGGTAAATGTAAAAATCATGAAAGTGGGGTTTTTCTTTTGGACGGATGCAGTAAGCATAAATTTTATTACTACTAGTGCCCCTATCCCTGGTACTCTATCAGTAGGTACTCAGTACACCACATTTATTTTCTGTGGGTGTGGGTTGCAAATTGGAATAAACTAGAAGCATATAAATATATTGTACATACGTACCTATGTTCAAAGTAAAATTAATACTACCACTACGGACCTAATAAAAATAAATACGATGATGTTCCCGGATTAACAGCTAAATGATCCATACGTACAGTTTCCAGTTGGACGTCCCGAAGTGCACAACTATTTAAGGAAAGAAGCTAAAATAAAGCTGCAAACTTATTTCAACTGGATGAGTTACTTACTTGTGAATAATGGGGTGAAGCCGCAGCAGCGCGAGGCCGTAGGAATGTGGTTAAATAAAAATGACTAATGATAGTGAGCTGTCAGTTGAATGTAGCTCGTGACAGTGACACATTTACTTCACCACTTCATTATTTCATAATTTTTTGAAGTAAGCTACTGCTACACGCGTTCCATGAATCATTTATACAAATTTTACGCCTGTGTTACATTCAACGTTTAATTGTTTCTTAGAATTTTGAAGATTTTTTAGTGCTGTAGGTACTTTTAGTGTTGTCTGGATTTATAAACAAAAGTTTTGGAAATATAATTAATACCTACATTTAAATTTTATTTTATTAATTAGTACGGACATACTTCAATAACATTAATTGCTCATTTTATTTGACAGTCGACAGTGCAGTGTCTAAAGTGTGTGCCAACGTTGTACGTATTCTGTGCAGTTTGATCTGTTTTTTTTAAAGTTGTTTGTAATAATGCCGCTCCAATCATTATTATTGTGAATTGAATGTGATTTGCAGACGGTGACGTTTCATTGTGTAAGTTTTTCTTCAAAATATTTTTTAAACATTAAAAAATTAACAAGTAAGTTGATCAAAACATTTGCAACAAAAGTGCTGATTTATGTGAGATGTCAGACGGACGTAGAATGCAACATTCAACATTGGATTGCCACAGACAGCGTGTCATTGTATTCTTTGCTGTTAAATTATTACCGGTTTCGGTCACATTTTGGTGTCAGTATTCCCGTTGGGTCAAGAAGTATTACAGATAATGATTCAAAATACATTTTTAATTGAAGAAGGTCGGCGTAATTAAGTTTCAGATTGTAGGTGGTAGGTCATACAGCTGACAGATTTTACTTGTAAAAAGATTAATTTCATTTGTCATTACTTAAGTATTAGGTACTTTACGTTAAAATTGTGATCGTTCGACTTATCAACCTATTTTTGTGATAAAAAATCATAACTAAAGTGAATAATAATAAATATTTTAATGAATCTGCATCTTTAAATATCTGATAAAACAAGAATCACTATCAACTGTACTGTAAAGGTTTCCTCAAACAGCTGCTACGAAATGGTAGGTACTTTGTAGTAAAATACATACATTCAACGTTGTTTTTGATGATACTGTCAACTGTTTGTCGATTTGAAGATTGTATGAGTGATGAGGAATAATGCATTTCTGAAATCCATTAGGATTCATGATGAGTTGCATGCTGAAGTGAAATACTAGAACAGCATGCGAACCTTCGGTTGTAACCATTATAATTATGAATGATATGCCCTTCATATTTAATAATTTAATGAAGTAAGCTTAGAACAATCTCCATGGAATTGTTTTGCCCTGCTAGGTAGGATAGCATGACCAAATAAATTGCTCGGAATCACAATCTAGGTTTTAATCTAATGATCTTTTACAGTCCAAAATAATAATGCAGAGGTAATGATCAATATTATAATATATGGGGTTGCTTAGATTGTACCCAAAAGAAGTAGCTAGGTGCATAACATTTTTATTGCCAGAAGCTGGTGTGTTCACGTAGAAATAATAAATCCTTTTCGACTGACCGTCAACATGAAAGTCAGTCACGTGCAAAATCCGAAATAGCCCTTCCGAGATGATCGTAAACATAAAAAATTATTTGTTGTCCAACAATAATGGTTATGAGAATCGAGCTGTAGAGCCGAAATCTAGTTTTTGACAGGAATTTTTCGGAATAAAATGTGGCTAATCCCAGCGGCAGCTTTTATGTGGCCTTCTAACATACAATTATTATTGTTTTAGTGATAATTGAAGGTCTTTGGACACGTTTTTACGAGCAAGCCGACAATGTATTTACTCTAAAGTAATGTAACTGGTATTCACACCTTTTAGAAACATTAGAATTCCTATATTTACACTTTTGTAAATGTGTCAAACTGTTATTAAACCTTTTATTAACCGCCTTGCAACAAACTGACTGTGAGATTTGGAACTAGTGTCAAAAGGAACTTGCGTTAAGTGGACGCTGGGCTGAACTTGCCTGAAAAGGTTTTTAACCTTTTAGAAACTGGAATGAATCTAGTTTTACATCTTTTTGATAATGGTAATTTATTATTTGGACATTTTTGAAAAGGTTAATTTCCTCTTTCGAGTGCTTCTGAAAGCTTTAACTTCTAGTGTTGACCGTTTTGAAAATGGTAATTTCTTATTTAGTGTAAGGCTTTCGAAAGTGCTAGTTACTAGCCTTTAATGTTTTTAAAAATGTTGATTTCTAGTTTTGGCCTTTTTAAAAATGGTAATTTCTTGTTTTAATGTTTTTGAAAGTGCTAGTTACTATCCTTTACTGTTTTTGAAAATGTTGATTTCTAATTTTGACCTTTTCGAAAGTGGTAACTTGTTGTTTCGAATGCTTCTGAAAACCTTAATTTCTAGGCTTAACCTTTATGAAAAAGTTAATTAGTAAAATAAACACTCATTGTCAAAGCATTCTTTCCATGTTTTTCCAGTTCCGAATAGGTTAAGTGGTTAACGATTTATACCACAATACTTCTTTACCGACGATATACTTATAATACAAAACGTGAGTAATATTAAAAATGTTTTTTGATTAGCTATCACCAATCACTGCACTGAAGTATTTACTGCAATTTGTGTAGCTCTCAAGCATAGCAAAGTTGTACATAATCGTAGCCAAAATTTCGGTCTTTATTACGTAGTGCAGTCACGACAGGAGAGTTAATTTCTCCTGTAATAAATGTAGTGAGAAGTAACTTTGCGGCATAGGCATTTGCTAATACACCCATTATAATATGATTTCCCTGTTTATCGCCGTCACGAGCCTCCACTTCCACCGTGTCTGTCACACACGGTCGAGTGGATACATACTGCTATTTGTTTTTGGATTATGAGCATGGCAGGGGATCAATCTCAAAATAAGTTACAGTATGTACACGATGGCTTTCTCCGAATTTAAAGTATGTAGGTCCCTAAGTAGGCACTTTGCGAAAGCCGTCAACTTTGTTGATGATTTCTCCGCATCGCACATCGCATCGCTCCGAAATCAAAGCATTCCCCCATCAAACAATACAACAACTAAAACCAACACAATTTCTTCGGTAAAAATGTCCTTTGCCTGCCAAGAGACATGAGCTGTGGAATCCCTAATAAAAAATAAAATATTCTGTATTTTATTATTTCATCGTTTTTTATGACCACACTTTCCACACTGGAAATGTAGTCAAGTAGTGAAAATTGTGTAGATATAAAAAACCGTTAACTGTTTGCTCACGCCCACAACCCAAATAAAAATGCATGGATGCAGCAGGCAATGGCACGGTGAACTGTGTACTGACGGCTCCCTCAATCCTCTCAATGCTCTCTATTTGCAACTTAACGGAAGGGAAATTATACAGTGAGGGGCTGCAGGAGAGCACATGTGTGCATGGAGATGGGGAAAGTGGCAGTAGTTAAGGATCTAGCAATGTCTTTACATAGGTACGTGATGATGGGACATAGACTCGTTTCGAAGTACACGGAAAGGAAAAGAAAGGCCCGGAGTAGTAGATGATGGTGGTGGTGAGGGCAGGGAAATTTTTCTTATGCTTTTACTTCAACCTACTTGCTTGAGTGGAATGGATTAAATGTATCGTCGGTGGAAAGGCGAGGTGGCCAACTTTCCTTTTTCCAGGAAAAGCAGTGGGTCCAAAGTCGAAAATAAAGTGTTTCCGTGTCCCTCTAGTTGTTCATTTCATTCATTTGTTAGTACTCTAAATTGGATTAACTTTGGACACATTGCCTTCACTGAAAAATCGACTTGGGCCGCCTCGTCCAACTGCTCCTTAATCATTGTACTTTTGACGTACGTTCCAACTGTCTACTTTTTACCTGTTTGTATAGTACGTAGTTTAAATTTACCTACCTATAACACTTTTGCACAAACTTTAAACAAGGTAAATAACAGTTAGACTAGTTTTTAAAAATGCAAATAGCAGTTCCATTGTTTTTTTAAAGCACGAACAGTAGCTTAACACAATTTTGAAAAGTAGAATTAGCAGTTTTACTGCTTTTAAAAAGTGGAAATTGCTGCTTTATTGTTTTTTTGAAAAGGGCACATAGCAGTTTGACTGGTTTTGAAAAGTACAAAATGCCATTTTTACTGTTTTTAAAAAGTACAAAATGTCATTTTTACTGTTTTACAAAAGCACAAAATGCCGTTTTTACTGTTTTTGAATAGTACAAAATGCCATTTTTACTGTTTTAAAAAGTACAAAATGCCATTTATGCTGTTTTTGAGAAGTACAAATTACCACTTTCACTCTTTTTGAAAAGTAGAAAACACCATTTTAACTATTACTGAAAAGGGTAAATACCGTTTTATACCACTTTTGAACAGGTTAAATAACAGTTTTACTAGTTCTGACTAGTGCAAATGCCATTTTTTACCATTTTTAGTATTTTAAAAATGTGTAAAACTACTATTTACACTTTTTGTAAACACTGGAAAAGTTAATTAATGAACCGCTGGGCTCAGGACGCAATGCTTCCCCACCCCTGCTATGCTCTTGTACTGTTTGCTTACTCCATCCGAAGCACATTGATATAGAGTCTGTGTCGATGCCGATGCCGCTGGGATGGGGAGCTTGGAGTGGTAGTGAGTGCTCACTGCTCCAAGGCGAGCTCCACAATAATATCGACTTGCATATGGTTGAGGGAGTGCATGGATTCTGTTGGTTGGATGTTGGGTGTAGTAGGCAGGGAGTGGAAAGTGTAGAAAGTAGAAAGTATTCCGGATACAAAAGTTGGGTGGCATGCGAGGAGAAGCTCCAGTGTATTTCAGTCCATATGGTGTGATGGTGCGCTGGGTGGGCAACTCGCTCAAGTTGGTCCTAAAAAATAAAAGCAAATTCAACATTGCTCTCTCTCTGAACAGTTCTCTTCGTCCTAGGAATTCTCTCGTTGGCTTTGAGGCCAGAGCCTCTTCCCTTCCTTCATCGGATTTTCTATTTCCCCAACGAACGAGTGAACGAGTGTAGACTTTCTCCAACTAACAGGGTTACCCAGCCCGTTAATATATAGTGCAGCAGTTGTTTTCCCAGTAGCAATATATAGTGCCATAGTGCCCGCATCGCATTACGCAAGACTCAAGTTTTCTCATTTCTGTTCTGAGTGAGCTTGGACGAAAAAGGCCGTGTGTGTGAGTCTACCACCTATTTAGTTTACCGTTCCAACTTCAACCACGGCATTCTGAAAGAACTTTCCTTTCAAATCAACTTTTGAGGAAGCAGGAACGCCAACGCTCCATGCACACACGCTTTTCTCCGTCTTTTTATTTTAACCGGAGGTAAATCTTCTGCTTCGTTTTCGTTTTGGCTTGCATCTCCCAGTAGAGACAGGCGATAGTGTGCTGTGCTAGCAGATGCGAGTAAATTAGTTCACAATTCAAGGCACTATTACACTACACTATCTCTCTCTCTCTCTCTCTCTCTCTCTTTCTCTGTAGATCCCATCTCCTATCATCTGTATGCACTGAGCAATCTTACTCCGAAAAAAAACATCTTTGGCACGATCCCACCACGAGCTCCGTGTTAACCAGTTAACCAGGCTACTGACAGTAGAGTAGAGTGCCGATGCCTTGAATTTACCAAGCACGAATTTATAAACAGTTGAACATTCTTTCATTGAACACTCGAGGAATTTATTATGTGTGCCGGGTAGTTGACATTTGACAAGTTACCGATTCAAAGAATTCCGAAAATTTGGGAATAAAATAACTAGCCATCTATACTGTATAAACTAGTGATTCCTTGAGCCACGAATTGATCGTTCAAGTGTTTAATTAACTCAGAGGCTCTGTTTGTGTAAACAGTGAAGCCGTGTCGCTGGAAGGTAAGAAAGAATCTGTATTGTATTGCATGTATGGTAGCAGTAGAGGCAGTGGTGTGTTTGAACTTGCTTTTTCTTTTGATTTTCAAAGTTACTTTCATTTATTTGAGGATAAAGAGAAAGCAAGATGCAATTTGGATGGAAATATTCTTATTAGATCAGCTAGAGTGGTGGCATGGAATTTCCTTTCCGTTTCAGAGAAACCTTTGTTTGTAAGAGTTGAGTTAGTCAGCTGTGAGCTGATAGTAAGTTTTGATCCCACTGAGGAATTTCTCGTCTTGAGGTGAATGATCTGGGAAAGCATCACTGGCATAGATATTTTGTAGATTAGATACTTTCTTGCTCTTAGCTATCCAGCCAGGGAAGCTGTTGCTTTCCTTTTGAGTAGCTAGTAGCTATGTTCATAGAATTATTATCATTATTCAAGGCTCAGTTGAGGTTTTTCTATTTTTGTTTGTGTGGAATAATAATAATAATCTAGAATTAATAGACTATGTAATGTCTGTACTATAGACAGTTTTGATCGTTAAGGTCACGAGTGACCTCGACCGTCATTATTATCGTTATATAAGTGTCTATAAAAAAACCAGCAATTTTGTTTGGTTTTTTGCGACAGGTTTGCTATCTGTGTTTGACAATGAAGGAAAATGATTTATGGGTCTCAAAGTTTTCCTTTCATTTGCATATTTGTCATTATTCACTGCCAGTGCCAATGTCAAAACAAAACTGTCGATGGAAGCAATTAATGCCAACTGCATAATATATTTGTTTTCGATCGCCTTTTGCTTCCTGAGTTCTCAAGATCTTTCTTGAAAGTAAGGGGGTACTTCTGGTGATGGTGATAGAAATGCGCTTCCTTTATGAAGTGTCTGTCAGTGTGACATGGTGTAGTACAGAAATAACTTTAACCAGAATTATTGGGGACTAAATAATTATACTTCGATTTAATCATTGTAGTAATGTTCTGTTAAGTTGGAAATAGGGAGATGGATCGCCTGCAGTAGGTATTCTGTGCAATCCTTCAATGCATACTGCAGTAACGCTAATTGTAAGGGACCTTTCAAAAATGACGTAACATAATCTGAGTTAAAACCTATTCGAAACTTGGAAACCATGGAAAGAGTGGTTTAGAAAATTGTCCAGTCTACTAAGTGTCTTTTTTAAAAAGGACAAAACAGGAAATTAACATTTTGAAAAACATTCAAAACTGGTAAGGAACACTTTCAAAACGGTCAAAATAAGTATTTAACAATTACGAAAGGTCAAAACTAGAAATCAACATTTTCGGAAACATAAAATACGAGTAAGTAACACTTTTAAAAGAGACAAAAGAGGAAATTAACACTTTTAAAAACATTCAATACTAGTAACTAACATTTTAAAAAGGGTCAAAACTAGGAATTAGCATTTTCAAAAACATTCAAACTTTAAACTTGGTA
>JAQFZC010001664.1:0-27989 GCA_034695205.1 Dicyrtoma fusca | reverse complement strand
ACGGGCTTTGAACAACCGGAAAAGCGTCGAAAATTGATGAAGGCACTAATCGATGACAAACAACAAGGTGGATTCAAAACACTTACGCTCGAGATTCGGCAATCTAATCCTGCCTTCCAGCAAATCCCGGTCACATTAAAATTCCGGGCAAAGAAAGGAAACATGAATGAGATGGTTGCCGACATGTACGGCGACGGATCTTGGAAGGATCCCACCTCATACTTCATGGCCAGAGATAAAAAATCCAATCGCTTGAAACTCAAGTATGATCCGGGACGTGGTTACATAGAAGATTCTGGCAGCGGCGATGAGCGTGCCGATTTATCTTAGTGACAGGCAACTTCAATTGATAGAGATGACCGATCTTTCATTAACTTTACCGGTTATTATTGCTGTTAATTTGAATTTAAGTACTTATTGACTGACTATTTTTCATGTGCCTTTATATGTAGTGTCGCTTCTAGTGAGGTATTTTAGTTAGTCGTATAGTCATAAAAATCCGTTTGGATAATTTCTTATTTTTTCCTACAAGATCACTGTTGATCTTCATATAATCGAAATAAATACGTACATAATATCTTGTAATCCTTATAATCATGTTAAGAATGTGTTTTACTAAAAATCTCATTCGTATTAGTATTAACTTTACTTAACTTTGTAAGATTTTGAATTTTTTAGTGGAGTGACGTGGCGACTGCCGATGTACGTCAACGTTATCTAATTTTAGGCTAAAAGAGCATTTCATGTAAGAATTTCTTTGATGGACACCAGCAGACGACCAGTCATTAGATTATTACTGGCTTTTATTTAAACACTGACGACCCCTTCAAATTTCCCCTTTATTGCTACTTATGGTTATAGATTGTTGTGCGAAGCAGTGCTATCCTAGTCTAGTCACACTTGACTACACTTTTCGACTTTTTTGAGCCGTTTGACAAGACTAGACTAGCCCGCTCTTTTAAAACTTGTGACTTGACTTGACTTGACTTGACTAGACTAGCCAGAACTTGTTCCTTGTTCAAGATACGTGAATATAATTTGATTTGCATTGATTAGGTGAAGCAGATAAAAATGGTTTAATTTGAGACACTTTTTGAATATACTTTTAACTCACTAGTCAGTAGTCAGACAGCTTTAGCTTGCTTTCTGTCAAGTCATTCAGTACATAATGTATTGATTTCCAATGACGGACAGCTTTGACTCACACTTATCACCCGTCTAACACCAGCACTGAGCACTGCACTGTCAACTGTCCATTGAACATTTAAATTAACAAAAAGCCCGGTTTTGCCAGTTGACGTTGGGATTCCATAGAATTTACTGTAAAATGGTAAAAAACGCTTTTATTTCACAGAAACAGCTTCAGAATTTGCTGAAAGACACATTCACATTGTGTTAAATAACAGAATATTAAAACGGAGCACAAAATCGTTTTTTTTTTGCTTTTCATAACAAGCTATCTTAGTTTAAAAATAATTAATTCAATTAAATTAAAAACTGAAAAAAGTGATTGTACTGTTATGTTAGTGTAATTGGGTAATAAAAGGTGATGGGATATTTTTGTACAAGGAAACTCATGGAGAACCCCACTGATAATTATCCCTGAAGCCTGGAGCTCCCCAATCACACACTCTCTGAGGAGTTGCAGCGTATGTTTCAGTCGCACTCTTCCGCATCAAAGTACAAGCTGTCCAAACAATAAGGACTAGGAATGTGAGCAGCATAACAAAACAGACTGTCCAGCCTCTTACTTCAGTCGTTGCAAGTACTTTAGTAAAATCAAAATTAACAGCTTCTTGGAAACGTTCTGGAAAAGTAAAACATAAATAAAAAAGTAAAAATAGATTTTAAGCAATTTTTATAAACTACAACACTAACAGGGAAGTCAATAATAGTAAAAGTTACAGCTTTCTCACCGCCACTTGGACCCGACCACCCAATTGCTTCTGTAGGTAAAACATTCGCGTCTCCCATTCCATTTCTGGCACTGACACGGATTAAAAATGGTTTGTTAAACAGGGTATTTAAAATGGTATAATTTCTCTCTTTCCAGCCCATTATTTCCGCTTGATTCCAGCCTGCTTCCTGGTTGCTACTGTCTTTATTCTCAGTATCAGTTACCACAGGCTTCCATTGAATGACGTAACGAAATTCGGGCCCATTTTGATCAGTTTCCAACATTGGTGTCCAAGAAACTACTAGTTTATTATCTGGAAAACTCCCTCGAGACGTTACTGAGATGCTCTGGGGATTTTTGAAAGGGACATCAGCTGACGTGGAGCAGCCGCCTTTGGGAAGTGAGGGGTGGGAGGGGCCGATTTTGTTGCTAGCAATTATGCGGAATGAATAATTTGTCCATGGACTCAATTGTATCTTCCAGCCACTGTAAAAGGTCCCCTCATCGTCAGTTCCCGGAACTGCAACCTCCCGGGCAACTTCCCAAGAGTCAGGACTGAAGCTGGTGTTGTACTCAATAGTGTAATTTGTGATGGGCGAACCACCGTCCCCCATGGAAGTCCATTGAACTTCGGCCACATGCTTCGTGCATTTGATTTCCGTCAACTCTGGACGATTGGGAACTCCTGGAACTTGGGCAAAAATTGAGTAATTTTAATCATGAGAGTATTCCAAATATGACCTGTTGCTTTGGCTAAAGTTTAACCTATTCGGAACTGAGGAACCATGGTAAGAATGCTTTACAAAAGTGTTTAATTCTATAAATAAACTTTCAAACATTCAAAACTAGTAAATAACACTTTTTCAAAACGGTCAAAACTTGTAAAGAACACTTTTTCAAAACGGTCAAAAATAGTAAATAACACTTCAAAACGATCAAAACTAGTAAGAAAGAAAACTTTCAAAACGTTCAAAACTAGTAAAGATCACTTTTTCAAAAAGTTCAAAAATCTAGAAATTACAGTTCTCAAAATGGTCAAAACTATAAGTACAATACCGTTTCGAAAAGGTTAAAAGATTGCCGGGGGCCTTAGTTCGTATTTTTACGGCATTTCATTTCCATTGAAGGTACGATGAAAAGAATGGGTCCCTGTCCTATTTTTAAAACACAATAGCCCGGTATGTCAACAGTCTGTTTTCGTACCCAGATAGTCTAAATTAATGTGTGCCTATATATACTACTACTGCCTACCACTATACCCATAGCTATTCCTAATCCTCAGGGCTTGAGACGAAAGTACTGAAGAATAAGCCATTGACACCAAGTGAGCCTAATCTTTAACCTTTTCGAAGCGTAATATTCTTACAATTAGTTTTGAATGTTTTTGAAAATGCTAATTTATGGTTCTTTGACCGCTTTGAAAAAGTGTTATTTTCTAGTTTTGACAGTTTTGAAAAAGCATAATTTACTAGTATTGACCGTTTTGGAAGTGTTATTTTCTAGTTTTGACAGTTTTGAAAAAGTGTTACATATTTACTAGTTTTGACCGTTTTGAAAAAGTGTTGTTTACTAGTTTTGACCATTTTGGAAAAGTTAATTTATAGAATTAAAAACTTTTGTAAAGCATTCTTTCCAAGCATTCATTCCCCAGCCCAGTTTCGAATAGGTTAAATATCTTTACTACTGGCCAATGTATTATATGTACATACTTATGTACTTCGCATTCAAGCCAATACAAAGAAGGCAGAAATCGAAAATCGAATCTGCACCCGTAAGTCGAAGGTTTCTGTGTATAAACAAACTATTGGATAACTAATATTACACACATTTCAAACAACTTAAAACATAATACTAAAAAAAATGAAATTAAAAAACTTACTTGAAGTTGCAGCATAGTTACAACAGGGAAGAATAAGCATTGCACAGAACAAAAACAGCGACTTCATTTTTAATTTTAACGCTTAATAATTATTGATCAACAGGTTCATTATCTTTATAAATATTCAATCATTGGAATCATAGAGTCTATTATGCTGTTGCTAATCCTATTCACTGTATCCGTGCAGCTTTAAAGACCGCAGCGTAGTTCGACGTATCAAATTCCTTCGAACACTAAAGGAAATTGACTACAACAATTCTAAACTTTACGACGGCTGAGAATAAATTATTCTGTAATAATCTATGCAGTATTTACAACAGCTGCATTCTTTCCATGGCACTAAATAAAATGAAATAATCAAGTAACTGTAAATAAATAAAAGTAAGTTATGTTTATGTAGCAAACACAATTCTTGCAGGGATGCAGCTTAAAGTTGAAAAAGACGAAGTCCAGTCACTCCTGTCGGTCTGTTACGAGTCCACTGTAGTACTGGTTGATGAATGTGAAAGGAAGCCAGGCTGGATTGTTGTGTTGATTCTATGTCTGGAAATGTTTAAGGGAAATGGAATGGGGGAGTGACAGAGAGGCTCCTTAACTATACAAACTTTTTTGAGAAAAAAGTTTTATTTCAATACCCACAAAATGTAAATAGCAGACTTTTACACCGAGCTACCAGCAGTCCCCTGAGGCTCCTTTTCAGTACTTCGCATTTGAAAGATAAAAATAAAATATGTCAAAATGGTCCCGAAAACCTAAGAGATCACATTAAATCACAATAGACGGTTATTATTTTGTTTCATTGTTAAATTACGTGGTAATGGTTTTTATAAAACATACTGATCGTGAGATGCGTACCCCAGAAATGAGACCGTGGTTAATGTGAAATAGATCAAATCCAGTCAGTTGCCAGCCACCAGTTTTTAATAAATCGTAGGCTAGACGTACCTGCAATTATTGCATGAAAATAACTAGCAACAACTATGTACTATTTGATGTAAAAAAACAAATTGCATCGTGACATTATGTTTAAACTTGGTTGTACCCTTTCATCTCCCAGTGACATTCTGTGGCAACAAAAATTACGAAACTGATCTGTGTCTTCCATCGTCTGCAAAACCAAGATGTGTATCTTTTAGCCCTATACTAGGTAGCCCCCTATTATACTACACTTTTCTAATTGTAATTTTAATTAACCTTTTCGAAACGTAATATATATACACTTAGTTTTGAATGTTTTTGAAAATGGTACTTTATAGTTTTTGACCTTTCGAGTTTTGACAGTTTGAAAAAGTGTTATTTATTAGTTTTGACCGTTTTAAAAAAGTGCCATTTACTAGTTTTACCATTTTGAAAAAGTGCAAATAATACTAGTTTTGACCGTTTTAATTAAAAAATATTATTTACTAGTTTTGACCGTTTTGAAAAAGTGTTTTTACTAGTTTTGACCGTCTTGAAAAAGTGTTATTTACTAGTTTTGACAGTTTGAAAAAGTGTTATTTACTAGTTTTCACCGTTTTAAAAAAGTGTCATTGACTAGTTTTGACCATTTCGAAAAAGTGTAAATAATACTAGTTTTGACCGTTTTAAAAAAGTGTTATTTACTAGTTTTGACCGTTTTGAAAAAGTGTTATTTACTAGTTTTGACCGTTTTGAAAAAGTTTTATTTACTAGTTTTGACCGTTTTGAAAAAGTGTTATTTACTAGTTTTGACAGTTTTGAAAAAGTTAACTTATAGAATTAAACACTTTTGTAAAACATTCTTTACATGGTTCCTCAGTTTCGAATATGTTAAACTTACTGTCTCTGGAATGTAGTTTCCCAGCATGGCATACAGACTGATAGCACAGATATGAAAAATCTTTGCCCAATAATCCGTTTCATTAAATCCATGGGCTCCTTCCCTGTCATCTCTCATGACAGAATTCAAGCTCCGAATGATCATGATCGTTGAGTTGACTACCAGTGCGAGAGCATAAATCCCTCCGACTTTCAAATATATTTTAAAACATTCTTTCCAGCATAGATAATCTTCGATAAAAACATCTAAATCAAACCCTTCTGGCTCTGCAAGAAAGTTATTTACATTCGGTATTTTATTGAAACATTGCTTTAGATTTGTTGCAGACAATGCATGTGGACTCGGACCGGTGGTAGCTTGAAATTGGAATTGGAACTGTTGCTGAAACTTTAAGAGGAATTTTCGGTGCAACTGCACAAGAGAAATTCCAAAAACGAATAGAAACAAGATTGTAAAGTTACAGGTATTTATGGGAACAAAGTCCGTTAAAATGAAGACAAGTTTTACGATCCAGTCAGTATTGGGCAATATTTTGAATGTAAAACGTTTTAAGAAATTGGTGGTCAAATCGTATCGAATTATTACTTTAATGCCGTCGATGAAGCAAAGTATGCTCAAACCGAATGCTAGAACAATAAATTGAAATCCGGAACTGAAAACGTTTTCCCGCTCATCCAGTTGTACTACTGCTTTCCGTGACCTTGACCTGATTGTACTAGGGTCAACGAGATCGTGTTTAGTTGATTTTTTATCCCAACCAGCAGTACTTGCAAGTAAAACTTTAGTAGCCTCCACCATGTATAAGATTTTATCCGCATACCAGATTGTGCTGTAGCGAACGAGAATATGTGAAGTTACAGAGGAAGTGTAGGCAATGTAATAAAATAATTGTTCCGAAAATCTTACGCTTTGAGATAACTTTGCAATGGAATTATTATAGCACAAGTCAAAAGCTAGCAATACAGAAAGTAACGGTAGAAGCAACTGAAGAAGGGTCACGGTATTAACGGATATTTTGATTTTGTACTTTTTTACTTTTAATAGGGTTATAATAGGACCTTTAATCGGGTAGCAGAGGGATGCATAACCCACGAAAGTTGTTGCACTGACGATTTGTTCCATTCGAAAAAACTTATTCTTGTTTGTTGAATTCTGATAGGTGTATTGAGTCCGTTGGGCTATCCTTGTTAGAGGACAGTTATTACTGAAAAATAAGTTCCTTTTTCACACAATGCTGAACTGCTGCATCTAAAATATGTGGTATCCTATCCTGAAAGCTAATCCAGCTATTTTAGAAGGTACATACCAGGTAATAATTTGATTGTAGCTGGGCTGACTTCTTTACCTTAAATGGCCAATCGAAAATGCAAACATAATTTTACAAAGTGCATAGCAATACAATGTAAGCTGTAATTTTATTTGTCATTTTTTAAATGGATTGCATAATTTTTACAGAAGTCAAGCGTAAAACTCGTTGGCAAATAGACTCCTTACACAATTAGTCTGTAGAAAATGTTATAGTTGTGTACAAAAATAAAATGGCACTATGTATATATTATTATGTACTTTATGTAAAATAAAATAAACAAAACTATATTGGGACGTAACCACTTTGACTGTACTTATTTTTCCGCTTGCACTTCTGAACAAAAAAGGATATTCCATAGATTACCATCACGAATGCAATGGAGGAAGCCACGATGGCAATAATACCTGTAACATATTAAGGATTGAAATTAAGATTGAGGCAAACCAAAACTGAAATAACACAAATAACACAAATATACATAGTATTACATACAGATGCGAATATACTTACACACAAGGGCTACATAACCAACTGATGAGTAGATTCCAGAAATCGAATCCGCCGAAGGAGATCTTAGTATACCAGAAGATTGAACTCTTGGCTGCTGTTGACATTCCTCGTCCCAGTTTGATGGAATAACTGGCTTTAAAAGCTCGACCAGCATTGTAAGAGGACACGAAAATGAACAGCCGGGTACCTGAAGCGGATAGGGTTCTACAGTCGTTGAATTCCGGTAAAAGAGCTAGAAATTCCATTCAAGTATAATCAGTCAATCAATTACACTGCTGCCCATTTCAAAATAATAAATTGCTTTCATGATTAAGTTTACAAGCTTAAGGAAAAGAACTCACTTGAACAATGTATTCGGCCTTCCCAGGCATCTGATGGAGCTCAACAATGAAGGCTGAAGCATACGGAGGGAGCTGCGGATCGAAAACACCCATGGAAGTCATAACCGCTGCAATTGTGTCATCATGACCCGAGTGCACATACATTTTTGATAGTTTCGATGCAAATTTCTTATTTCTTTTCCTTCTGTCCTGCTTCTCATAATGCAGCATATTATCCAGAAAACGCTTCACTAGTGGGCCACCATTAAGGCGTCTCAGTTCCGTCGTGCCGGATGCCATTGCAAATCCAATTCCTCGCAGTCTTGCAATTCTGTTCATCACTGCGTCATTGGCCCAAGTAGGAAGGGGCATGCCGTGCGCTCTCTATTCATAATAATTAAATATAAGTGCTTCGATAATCACCTGCTGAGACCTGCTCTATAATATAGGTAATAGTTAAAACAAAACTTAACCTAATGGGAACTGGAGAGCCATGGAAAGAATACTTTTACAAAAGTGTTTCATTTTATATTTTAACTTTTTCAAAACGGTCAAAACTAGTGAATAACGTTTTTTCCAAACGGTCAAAACTAGTAAATAACACTTTTTCAAAATGGTCAAAACAAGTAAATAACGGTTTTTCAAAACGGTCAAAACTAGTAAATAACGATTTTTCAAAACAGTCTAAACTAGTAAATAACCTTTTTTCAAAACGGTCAAAACTAGTACATAACACTTTTAAAAATGGTCAAAACTAGAAATTACCATTTTCAGAAACATTCCAACCTAAGTATACTACCATTTCGAAAAGATTAAAAATGATAGAAATACTAATCCCGATAGATTTACAGTCGCAGTGTACTAATGGAGTGAGCCCTTACCTGACAAAACAATGGATCGTGATACTTGAGAGTGTTGAAGATATTTGAGGAGTGCTGAAGGCCCATCTTATCTTCTAGGAAACGGATGAACTCACTGTTCTCACTAACCAGCCGTCGATAGTCGTTAGAAGTAGCAAAAAACTCATCAGCTGCCTGGTCTATACGTGGACATGGGGCTGACATTTTGAGCAGCTATACGATTGAATAATTCAAAATTTAACGGCATTGCAATATTATTTATGTATACTAATTCGTAATTAGGGGTATGCTGTGCTTTATAATCTGTAATTCTAAAACTGACCTTATCATTTTCGGGTGTTATCGTATGTATCGGAACTAGCTGAACTCCGATTTTACTGTAGAAACTGAAAGGTAAAATTGACCCAGGTGACCCGGTTTTAGAAGCCTTCAAAGTTCGATTTATCTTTGGAAAGAGCCCAGCCGCATTCGCCTCGGCGCTCATTAGAGTTCGGTCCGTATCGGAGCTCAAAGCATGCATTTGCTGCTGGGAGTACAGTTGACCGAGGAAGCCGTCGTAGCGTCGGCGGAAATATGACCCCAGGTCATAATGTTGGTCTATTCCCATCTACAAACAAGAGTAGTACTAGTACCATAGTTTTCCAGATATTTGGAACTCAAAGGACAGACTAAATAATAAATTATTGAACAATAATGTGAAAAAAATATGAATTTAAAACGCACCTCGGTTAGTTGTCCCAACCCCGAGGGCCAGTAGATCTGATGATCTTTGTAAGGATCATTTGGGTACGTTCTCAATGGAGTACGATCTCCGTGCCTAAAAACCTTGTAAGTCAAATTCAAATTAGAAATAAATTAAATCTGTCATATGTCATATGTAGAGAAACCAATCAAACTATAAAACAAATTAGTAAAATAATGTCAAATGTAGTAATATTTTCACTGTTGCACTTGAATTACTTAGATGACTTAAAATAATAAGGATAATAATACAGATTCTTACCACTTGAACCATTCGTAGAGTATTTAGATTGAAGTTATCATCATCACCGGTTGAAACTGAATACTGCTTAGCCGTTCTCGAAGACGGTACACTGTTACTTAAATCAAAATTAAAAGCCCCCTCGCTTATGGAAATACTCAGCTGGAAGTTAAGACAGAATATTAAAATTATTGTGGTAAGTTTGTTAGAAAGATATCTTATTAAATTCATTGTAAAAAAATAGGAAGATGCTATAATTAGTAATTAGTTATTGTTATAGTTAACTCTTATGGTCAGTCAGTGTCAATACAATCAACCTTGGATTACTACTGAATATGACTAGTGAGTATCAAAGCTATTTCGCTTTTATATGTACACGATAATCCGAAAGAGTTCAACTTCTGAACGTTTGGGCTTGAGAAAACTTTTATTTGGGTTAAGATTACTTAGATTACCTTTATCAATTAAATTGAAGTAAATCGGTGATGTGAAGAGTCTCGCCATCGTCCTTTTGTTGTTTGTTTCGTTGTTTGCTCAACAAATAGATACGATTTCGATTGTTAAGCCAAAAATAACCAGACGACCCCTACAGCTGAGCTGGCTGAGACCACAATACGGGATGATTCGGAATCAATGTTTACTCTTTTCCCATCAGATGATGACTCTTGACTCTTTGAACTCTTAATCTATGACTATGATTTTTAATTTTTCAGTATATGTGTCCGGCATCTTTATCCAAAGATAAACTGTCATGTCAATACGTGGTCATTTAAATGTAGGTAGTTAAGTTAGTAGTAGTAGTAAAGTAAGTTAAGCTCAACGTTCATTTTTAGCTTCTAGCTTAGTTTGGTTTATCATGGTAGGGTAGGTGCACGTAATTGTGATAAACACTTAATTGTGATAATCTCTTAGTAGTACTCGTTTTCAAAGCGTTTTAACTACAAATTTCACACAATATTCTCAACGGCTGTTTGTACCAAACATGAAAAAGGCAGAAGATTCCACCGAGTTTTTCTAACAATAAAGATAAATTATCACAATTAAGTGCTTATCACAATTACGTGCACCTACCCTAGCTACAGAAGAGATATGTAATTAATTACACACTGGCTGTTTACTGTTTACCTATTCTTTATTCAGTCGATGCAGTTCAAACCGGCTAATTTCCTCTGCACACATTTAATCACGAATACCATTGTATACAGAACGACAAGAATAGTTGATAAAAGTCTATTTTAGAATAGTACTAAACTTATACTCTAATCAGTGTGCAAATTATTGGATAAGTTAAACAAACATCCATGGTAAATTCGGCTCGAGAAGCCAAGGATCAACCACTAAAGAATGAATTAGGGGTAAATCCCTTATATGTGACCACCCACTCTGTGTGCCCACCGTGCATTTTTCTATCGAATAGTAAACCATGTGTGAGAGCTCCTGTTTTGTAGATCATTCTCCTCAACTAAAGTCTTCAAGCCGCTTCCATTTAGGCTCTTTCGTAAAATGCCTGTTTACTTACGGGTACAGTCCAATAGAAACCAACTTGGAAAATATGTGGGCTCTTAAAGTGCGCGATGTTATCCAGAAAGACCCATTGATGAGTGATCCTATTTATAAAAATTACTGAATAGTGCGTTACCAAAGGTTAATCTTGGTCCAAAACCAAATACTTTCAGACTGGATATTGCACAAACTCGTGTCCGATTAATACAGGTATTTGTTGCCAACCAGTGCGTCCATTTGAGAGTAATAATTTTTGGGAGTATTTAGCGCTCATACCAAAATACTTGACTTGACCGACTTTGACTGCCCTTTGAAGTCAGCAGGGATCGCCATGCTTCATTTAGGACAGTGCAGTGGTCACAGTTAGGCATAGTGACCCTAAACTCAAAACTTAGATTACTAAATCGTCAATTAGCAGCGTGCCAATGATAAATAGACTGATGTGAAACTAGAATTTATTGTAGCTCTGTTGACTGTTCCTTATTGAAATGTGTAATTCGTATCTTATTTAATTAAAGAATTTGTTGACAACGTGTTCGGCATTTGTAGTTACTCAATCAGCGTCAGAAAAAGCTGTTTTCATTGAATGTTTGAGGCGTGGTGGATCTCATGGTTGTAGGCGTGGGCTGCAGCAGTTTACTTTTCTAGTAGCAATACTGCTCCATCGAATCGAGGTTTATCAGAATCTGGAAGTGATAAAGTCACTAATCATTTTACTTAAGTATGCTTAAGAAGAAGGGAAAAACTTATTTCTCCATATTATTTCTACTCTCTCCTATTTACCAGAAAAATTAAAAATGAAGGTACGGACACATATGATACATCATTGGAAAGCCCTTGATAAGTAGATTCCAAAACCGAAGAACGCGCTGTGTTTATGTGGGCTTTTTCATGATCAAAATCGCGATTTTGTGTTGTTTTTTCTTGACCATGTTTCCATACAATGAGGGTGTCAACCTAAAATAATTTTATTATTTTGTGTCACATTATCCATATTCCATATGCATAAATTTTACTTATTAAAACAGGTTCAGTGTCATCGATCTTCAAAGCGCAACATATTCTTTAACCTTTTCGAAACGATAATACCTCTAGTTTTAGTTTCTTTTAAAAAGTGTAAGGACTATTTATATAGTTTTGACCTTTATGAATGTGTGCATTTCCAGTTTTGACCTTTTTGAAAGTGTCAGTTACTAGTTTTACATCAATTTGAAAATGGTTATTTGTAGTTTTCACCTTTTTAAAAATGCCGATTTATAGTTTTGACCTTTTTGAAAATGCCGATTTATAGTTCTGACCTTTTTGAAAATGCCGATTTATAGTTTTGACCTTTTTGAAAAGTTCGTTACTAGTTTTACATCTTTTTAAAAACGGTAATTTATAGTTTTGGCCTGTTTGAAAAAGTTCGTTACTTGTTATGACCGTTTTTAAAGTTGTAATTTCTAGTTTTGACGTTTTCGAAAGTGTTATTTTGTAGACTAAACACTTTTGTAAAGCGTTGCTTCCATGTTTTCCCAGTTCCGAATAGGTTAAGTGAAAAATTGTTATTGCAAGGTGTCTAATGACGTCATGTATATACTAGGAAGGAATAAAGCGCTATTATTGCACTGTAGAAACGTAGAATTTGAATTAGTAGAACTCAGTTTATTTGATTAAATGTTGAAGCGTATAGCAAAATTGTAATTTCAAACAATAATTTTATTACATTTCGATGCACTTCTGTGAATCTTTTATGATTTCAGTTTTTCACAGTAAGTACTTACTTACACATTACTATATTCTTTCATCGTTTGTGGAAAATAGTGAATTTGTCATGCGGTCAAGCGTCCCTCGCATATTCACGCTTCAACTGATGCATTGATAAATTCCTTGAATTTTAGTTGCTATTGATTGCCTAGTAATGTAATACATACCGTTTATTATAAAATATAATACGATTTATTGGAAGTGGTGAACTGAGCTACTCCGCACTATAAAATAGTTTATTCAAAAAGTTAATTTATTCAAATATCAAACCAACGCTACTGTGATCAATAGATACATATACTAGCAGAAGCAACGTAGGTAATATGGGGCTTAAAGTTGAAATTGCGCTCGAAAATCCGACTAAAACATATTCTGCCGGTCAGACTATTTATGGCAAAATCATAATTTTTAATGACCAGCACTCCAGTGAACACGTTAAAGGTAAATAGCCAAAATTGCATAGTTTGCTAGAAATATTTACTTTCAAGTTTTTATGTTAACTAGTTCTGTTCATTAATTTATATAAAGTAATACGTTGTCCATTATTCAATTTTTTAATTTTTAAGAAATTACGCTCCAGTTCAGTGGGAAAGGACTAATGACTTGCTTCAAAAGTGCGTAGGCATACATTACCAGTACAGTTCTGATTTCTGATATTGAATTCTAAATTTTGCTTAGTCTAAAAAAAATGCTAGCTTTATCTTAAAATAAAATCTTTAATATTTTAAACAACTAATTATGGTGATATATTTTTATAATTCAACTTTGTAGGTCAGTCAAGTGGGAGCACGACTACCACGATTTCGTACCTGTTGAATAAAGTGTTCTTAAATGACGTAATTAACGTTGTAGAAAACGGTACTACCTTTATATACAATCATTTAAGCCTATTGGTGATAATAGCATATGTATATCATGTGTTGAAGCTTTATTTTACTTTTTAAGCTGTAGACGATCCAGAAATTATAATTCCTCCAGGGGTGACCGATTATCCATTCAAGTTTCACTTGCCCATTGACCTTCCGTCGGCACACATTGACCTAAGTCTCTTGGGCGCCAGCAATCAAAAAATCTATTATGAAATGGTTGCCCTTTTATCCCGCTCAGGTCAATCTCACGATTGCGAGGCAACCCAAATTTTTAATGTCATTGGACACGTGGACTTAAATGAGCTTCCGGAGGCTCAAACTGAAATTTTTCGAATTGGTAGCGGCAAAATCGGTGGATGCTGTTCACAGAAAGCGAAAGTTGAATACACGGTGAGACTGCCCAAACAAGGATTTGTCCTTGGAGACTCCATCCCCTTTGAGATTGAATTTAAAAACACTTCACGAAAAAATGTCACTCTCACCGTTTCCTTAGTCAAGGTAATAGTTGATGCAATTAATTTGTTGGCCTATTTTAACCCCACAATAGATTTTCTAAATCCCTAAAGTTTACTAACAACAATTCCAGCACACCAGCAATGACTTTTCCGAGCTTTACCCTGGCGTTGACTCCGGGATAAGTAAGACCATTTCCAAGATCACTGGTCCGACAGTTTTGCCAGGAACTTGCAAAATCTGGAAATCCAGCAGCGTCAAAGCCTTGGAAATTACTAATGAGTTAGCAAAGTGGCCGGCCATGGAGCACTACGGGAACTCTGTCCCACCAACAGGGCTTGGGCGGACTAAAAACTATAGCATGGACGTCATGTACTTTGTTAAGGTATCACAAGATTTTGAAGATGATTAAGAAAAGTTATTTTGTAAAGCAGGTCTTTGGATGCTAATGCTAGTAATGACATAACACGCTTCGTGTAGGTTAAACTGTCATGGTTTGGACTTTTATCGTCCATTAAGACTCAAATACCAATCATCATTGGCACCGTCCCTTTTCACCCCCAGACAGACTTGCCACCAGACCAAGAATCCGTCCAAGAACAGTCTATTTACAGCTAAAGGTATGTACATAAGCAAAGACCGACAACCACAACTGTATCAGATAGTAGCTGCGTCTTTTATTTAACACCTTTTCAGTGATCAATTGAATGAATTCAAAAAACAAGAAAAATTGTAATACTAACCAGAGAAATAGGCTACAAGTCATGAATAGAACTTCAGTGCTTCAGTATAAAGTATGTATGACCCTTGAATTAGTGCAATATGAGCCCAAAATAAATGTGCAACACTTTTGTAATAAAATTTGAATTTGCTACTATCGATATGAGAAAATAAATAAAATAAACGTACCGACTTATTACTAAAGCGAAAACTGCTGGACCAAAGAATGTTTTTAAATTGACTTCTTAGTTTCTTAGTGAAGCTCACATTAGTAACTCTTGAAGAAGTCAGAACGAAAGTGCATTCCCAGCTTTTCGACTCCCGAGTTTTATACAAAAATGACTTGTCGTTTATTAGTCGATTTTAGACGTTTTGGCGAGTGCCAGTTGTGCGAATTAGTACTCTTACTCTACTATAGTCTTATAGAAATATGCTTCGTTTATCGTGTTACATAGTATATGAGTCACTGAAATAAAAGTGTCCTGTTTTATATATTACTTTTATTATAGATTGGTTATTAATATACTATGTTTATCAATTTATCTTCAGTTCGACTAATAGCTTAGGTTACATTACCTAAATATCCCCTTTACTGGTCGCATCTACGATTGTTGCTAAATTAATTTATTTCTAAAAAGTAAAAAAGAAAAGAAAAACGAAGAATGTAGGTATATGATTATGTACCTTCAAATTACAATTTTACAGCATTAGTATATTGATGAGATCTCGATAGATTCTCTAGTTTTCTCTCTCTTAAATTAAGTAAATTAAGCAACTGACACCCGAAACTACAATTAAAGTCCAGATGGCCACCAAAATACGAAGTTCTGTAATAACAAGGAACTCAGATATTTATTACAAGTAGTAAAGTAAAATATCTGCGGGCACAGCAATGCCACGTCCAGCCGGGACCGAAGTCCACGACTGATTAATTCAATATTCGATTTGGCTACAGTGGCTTCACCACACCACGACTGGCAATGGCAATGGCAATACAAAATCTTACAAATAATATTCATAATAGTAATAACAACTAACATGTGAATGTTGCTATGGGCAACATCCACTATACCACATCAATATTTAGTACGCCATAAAAATACCTTTTTAAAGATAAAATTGCACCTTTTTTTAGAACAAATGTGTGCCCTTATGTAATTTTGGCAGGCAGTGACTTTTTCTTACTGGAGATTCTTCCTTTGTTGGATAAAAAAAGGAAGTTCCAAGCTTCAAACATTCTAAAAATTCTTGAGATTGAATTTTCTCCCTAATAGCTGCATGCAAGGGAACCTCGCTTGCTCAAAAAAATAATAATTAGTGCCTCCGCAGATAATGATAAAATAAAATTGGATTTAGTAGGTAATAGCTTCTTTGACTTAACCTATTCAGAACTGGGGAACCATGGAAAGAATACTTTACAAAAGTTTTTAATTCTATAAATTAACTTTTCAAAACGGTCAAAACTAGTAAATAACACTTTTTCAAAAGGGTCAGGACGAGTAAATGAACCTGTTTCAAAATGGTCAAAACTAGTAAATGAATCTTTTTTAAAACGGTCAAAACTAGTAAATGATTCTTTTTTAAAACGGTCAAAACTAGTAAATAACACTTTCAAAAGTTCAAAAAACTAGAAATTACAGTTTTCAAAAACATTCAATTCTCAGTATACTACTGTTTCGAAAAGGTTAATTTGTTGAACATTCTCGGGAAGTTTCCCAGTTGCTGCAATAATTATAACAGAATTTCGTTAATGGAAACAATCCCGGAATTTAGGGAATGTTGCCAACAGAGAAATTCGCAACGTAAGTACCCGGGAGTTTTGCTTCAAACTCGTCGATCAATAATCTCACATTGTACACTGCGCAATGCTAAACTGTGTACTGAAGATGCTCGCGAACTTTCTCCACTATTCTTCTTGTTTCTGTGCGTTTCTCATTCGTTCTCGTTGACTTGGTTAGCTGCGAGTGTTTCACTGTCAACCAACTGTTCGTCACAGAACAACAACGGAGATTTTTCTTTGCGATTTTCTGAATTTAATTACAAGTTAAATTAAATCACAATTTAAATAAAGACAAGTGACAATGGCGTCTCCACCAAAACCACTTTCAGTGGAGAACCAACCACCACAGTTGAGCGATCGTGAGTTGGCAAGAATTTTGAAAAATCACAGACGCTATCAACAATTGAAGGAGGTAATTGCGACGCAGTTTTGACGAACATATTATAATTTATAAAATTCTAATTGACACTGGTTTACCGTAAATCCTCTTTTACTATGCGGGTTTCTAATTGTACGCAGGGGTCCGAGGGCCTGAATGAAATAATGCGCGGGTCTCCAATAATACGCGAGCCTCTAACGGTACGCGGGTCACCGGAAGTATTTTCAGTGTTTAAGTGTGTACAGAAATTAGTGTAAACCTAACTTTTTAGCCACCGAATAGCTTCAATTGAATGACACATACTTTTAAGTCGCTTAAAAGTGTTAAAAGTCTTGTTTTTAGCCTGTTTATTCGAACTAAATTCAGAGAAGTAAAACGGTTGGTTTGAATAATACGCGGGTCTCTATTAATGCGCGGGTCTCTAATTGTACGCGGGTGTCCGAGGGGCTGAATGGAATAGTACGCGGGCGTATTATTAGAGGATTTACAGTACATTTAATTAGTGCACTTCTATTAGCGATTGTTGACTAATAAATGTATTTTTTTTTATTTTTAGTACTACAGCGGAGATATGGAAGCGACAGCATTGCTAGAGTTGAAGAGCCAAGAAGGTATCTAAATTAAAAAATTAAAATTGTTACCAGTCAACAGTTGACAGTGCTACTAGTAAAACTGATTCATTATTAACCATTTGATTGTTGAATGTTGATTGTAAACCCAGTTAACGATTTTTGATTTTGTTAATCATTGTAATTTCAGAGCAAATGGAAAATCTTGGCAAGGAAAGGACGGAAATGAATGAGACTATGAAGCGAACCGAAAATATTGTGTCAGGATCAAAAAAATCACCACTTCGCTATGTATTCGGTAAGTGTTTGGGGAATTGTGTGGCTCCATGCAAAAAGTACGTAAATAATTTCAATGTCACGTTGTTCCAAATTATTACTGTTGATTTATTAAATGAAGCTAAACTCAAATTAATTAGATTTAATTAACCTAAAATCAACTTTCTTTTTCTCCCTAGAAAATCAAAGAACAGCCAAAATACGAAGAAAACCAGTGACAGTGACGATGCGGATGACCTTGAGATTCAATGGATTCAACCGCATCGGGAAAAGCCTCAGCTCATCGCCTATGGCAACAGAAACATGAAATCGTCGAATAGTAATGAGCTCTCGGCCACGACTGGAGAAATGAGGAATATTACAATCGCTAAGGAAGGCGTTATCCAGTCACGACATAATGGGAGGCTCGAGAGAATCTTACAAAGAGTACGTTTAGTCGATTTAAATTCAAGTTTTTAAGCAAATTGAAATAGTTTAATTGATAATACAAATACAAATGATGAATAATCGCAATCAATAGTAATCATGGATCTCCTTCGTTGATTTGTTCAGGTTCTTGAGACAAGAGTTCGACTCAACAATGCTACTGGTACAGTTCACAAACTTCGCAATGATTAGAAAAACCGACAACCGATGATGGCGACGAGAACTGTGAATTTTAGACATTACAATAGTCAGTATTCTACATTGATGTATCAATAAAATAAAACTGTACATTTTCGCAAAAAAAAACATAATTTAGTACCTATTTAGTAAAGAATTTAAACCTTCTACTGTTATTAACCTATTCGCAAACTTGAAACCAAGGAAAGAATGCGTTACAAAAGTGCCTTTTCTAGAAATTAACTTTTTCAAAACTGTCCAAACTAAAAATTAACATTTTCAAAGGCATTGGAATTCAGTAACTAGGAAATCAACACTTTCAAAAATATCAAAACACGAAATTAACAATTTCAAAAAGGTCAAAACAAGGTACGAACGTATTCAAAAAGATGTAAAACAAGATATTTACTCTTTCAAAAATATCAAAACAAGAAATTAACAATTTCAAAAAGGTCAAAACAAGGTACGAGCGTATTCAAAAAGATGTAAAACAAGATATTTACTCTTTCAAAAAGGTCAAAACAAGAAATTAACACTTTCAGAAAGGTCAAAACAAGGTACGAACGTTTTCCAAAAGATGTAAAACAAGAAATTAACACTGTCAAAAAGTTCAAACCAAGAAACACATTCAAAAAGTTCAAACCAAGATAAGAACGTTACCATACAAAACTAAAACTATGCCAAAAACCCCTCAGCACTATATATACGAACTATCTTTCTTGTACTTTTCTACACGATTATAAATTACAAAGCTCGTACTAATTCGATTACTAAATTAAATTACTACAAACATACGTAATCCACGTAGAAAAGCAAAATCATAACTATTGACTGTAAATGGTAGAAGTAGTTCACTTCTTGAGAAAATGCATTTCAATATTGTAGCAAAAATGTATCAGTAAATTCATGAATGGTGTCAATAAATGTACTAACAACTAAAAACTTATTTTGTTTTTTACAAATATTTTGTCACATTTGAACGACGCGCGACGTTATTGGTGTTATTAGTTATAGTTTAGTTAGTTCATCCTATATTCTTTCAGATCTTTCATATCTCAAAAAGAAACGGTTGCCTGTGCTTCTTGGGTCTACTTCTTTCTACGGACTAGTAATAAAAAAAAAAAGGAAAATTAAACCAGCGATTGATACATGATACCGGTCCCGGTATCAACGAATTTTATAGCATTAGTATTTAGTACGTCATAAAAATGCCTTTTATAAAATGAAATTGCGATCAGCAACCCTGCCTACTTCTAGGGGGTCTACTTCGTACAATTTTTCTTGGGGGGGGGGTTCCCCTAGTACCTAGCGGTATGGGTATTCGAGTGCCATGGACTTAACCTAGTCAGAACTGGAGAACTATGGAAATAATGCTTTACAAAAGTGTTTAATTCCATAAATGTGCCCTTTCAAAACGGTCAAAACTAGTAAATGACACTTTTCCAAAACGGTCAAAACTAGTAGACGACACTTTTCTAAAACAGCCAAAACTAGTACATTATTCTTTTTAAAATGGTCAAAACTAGGTAGTAAATAACACTTTATCAAAATGCGCAAAACTAGTAAATGATACTTTTTTAAAATGGTCAAAACTAGTAAATAACACTTTTTCAAAACGGTCGAAACTAGTAGACGACACTTTTCTAAAACAGCCAAAACTAGTAAATGACACTTTTTTAAAACGGTCAGAACTAGTAAATTACACTTTAAAAAGCTCAAAAAACTAGAAATTACTGTTTTTAAAAACATTCAAAACTCAGTATACTATCCTTTCGAAAAGGCTAATTCGTAGAACATTCTCGGGAAGTTTCCCAGTAGCTACCATAATTACAACAGAATTACATTAATGGAAATATTCCCAGAATTTAGGAAATGTTGCCAACAGAGATAAAAGCAACGTAAGTACATACCCGGGAGTTTTGCTTTAAACTCGTCGATCAATAATCTCACATTGTACACTGCGCAATGCTAAACTGTGTACTGCAGATGCTCGCGAACTTTCTCCACTATTCTTCCTGAATCTGTTCGTTTCGTATTCGTTCTCGTTGACTTGGTCAGCTGCGAGTGTTTCACTGTTAACTGTTCATCACACAACGACAGAACAACAACGGAGATTTTTCTTTGCGATTATCTGAACTTAATTACAAGTTAAATTAAATCACAAATTAAATAAAGACAAGTGACAACAATGGCCCCTCAACCAAAACCACCTTCAGTGGAGAACCCACCCCCACCGTTGAGCGATCGAGAATTGGAAAGAATTTTGAAAAGGCAGAAACGCTATGAACAAAAGGAGGCGGTAATTACGGCGTAGTTTTGACAAACATAATTTATTATAATTATATAAATATAAAATTCTAATTCACAATAGTTTACGTATATATTTAATTATTGCACTTCTGTAAGTGCTTGTTGACTAATCCATTGTTATTTTTTTTATTTTTAGTACTACAACGGAGAAATGGAAACGGCAGCATTGGTAGAGTTGAACAGTCAAGAAGGTAATTCAAAAAGCTAAAATAACTGACAGTAAACATTTGACAGTCAACAGTTGACAGTGCTACTACTAAACCTGATTCATTATTAACCGTTTTAATGTTGAATGTTGACTGTACACCCTGCTCTACTAACGGTTGCTTAAATGATTGTAATTTCAGAGCAAATGGAAAATCTTGGCAAGGAAAGGACGGAAATGAATGAGACTATGAAGCGAACCGAAAATATTTTGTCAGGATTGGAAAAATCACCACTTCGCTATGTATTCGGAAAGTGTTTGGGGAATTGCGTGCCTCCATGCAAAAAGTACGTCATAATTTCATTATTATGTTGATTTAAATTATTACTGTTAGTTTATTAACCTATTCACAACTAGGGAACTATGGAAAGAATGCCTTACAAAAGTACTTTTTTCTAGAAATTGACTTTTTTAAAACGCTCAGAACTAGAAATAACATTTTCAAAAGCATTCAAAACCAGTAACTAAGACTTACAAAAAGATAAAAAACAAGAAATTAACACTTTCAGAAAGGCTAAAACCAGAAATGAACGCTTTTAGAAACGCTTAAACAAGAAATTAACACTTTCAGAAAGGCCAAAAAAGGAAATTAACACTTTTAGAAAGGTCAAAACAAAAAATGAACACTTTTAGAAAGGTTAAAACCAGAAATTAACACTTTTAGAAACGCTTAAACAAGAAATTAACACTCAGAAAGGCCAAAAAAGGAAATTAACACTTTTAGAAAGGTCAAAACAAGAAATGAACACTTTTAGAAAGGCCAAAACAAGAAATGAACACTTTTAGAAAGGTCAAAACAAGAAATGAACACTTTTAGAAACGCTTAAACAAGAAATTAACACTTTCAGAGGGGTCTAAACCAGAGATGAGCACTTTCAAAAGGATGTAAAACTAGATACAGTACCGTTACGAAAATGTTAAATAAAGGTAAATTCAAACTAACTTGATTTAAACTAAAGTAGACTTTCTTCTTCTCCCTAGAAAATCAAAGAGCAACCATAATACGAAGAAAACCAGTGACGATGCGGATGACCGTGAGATTAAATGGATTCAACCGCATCGGGAAAAGCCTCAGCTCATCGCCTATGGCAACAGAAACATGAAATCGTCGAATAGTAATGAACTCTCGTCCATGACTGGAGAAATGAGGAATGTTGCAATCGCTCAGGAAGGTGTTATTCAGTCACATAATGGGAGGATCGACAGAATCTCACAAAGAGTACGTTTAGTCGATTTAAATTCAAGTTTTTAAACAAATTGAAAAGGTTTAATTGATAATACAAATAAAATAATGATAAATAATCGCAATCAATAGTAATTTATTATGGATCTCCTTCGTTGATTTTTTCAGGTTGATGAGACAGGAGTTCGACTCAACAATGCTACTGGTAGAGTTCACAGACTTCTCAATGATTAGAAAAACCGACAGCCGATGACTGTGACGAGAACTGTGACTTTTAGACTTTAAAATAGTATCCAGTATTCTACATTGGTGCATCATAAAACTGTACATTTTCGCATACAAATTAAATAAATAATTTAGTACCTATTTAGTATAGAATTCAAACCTACTGTTATTAACCTATTCGCAAAAGGGAAACCATGGAAAGAATGTGCTACAACAGTTTTCTATAAATTAACTTTTTTAAAACTGTCAAACCTAAACATTAACATTTTTAAAGGCATTGAAGTTCATTGTAACTAAGAAACTAACGGTTTCAAAAAGATAAAAACAAGATACGAACGTTTTTAAAAAGATGTAAAACACGAAATTAACACTTTCAAAAAGGTCAAAACACGACACGAACGTTTTCAAAAAGATGTAAAACAAGAAATTAACACTTTCAAAAAGTTCAAACAAAGATAAGAACGTTTTCAAAAAGATGTAAAACAAGAAATTAACACTTTCAAAAAGTTCAAAAAAAAACAAGAACGTTTTCAAAAAGATGTAAAACAAGAAAGTAACACTTTCAAAAAGTTCAAACAAAGATAAGAACGTTTTCAAAAAGATGTAAAACAAGAAAGTAACACTTTCAAAAAGGTCAAAACAAGCTATTAACACTTTCAAACAGGATATAAAGCTAGACACAGTACCGTTTCGAAAAAGTTAAGCAGTTAATGTTATTTCATGCCTCTTATAGTATGCACTGCTATAGACGAAACTAAAACTAAACCCCTCAGCACTATATACGAACTATCTTTCTTGTACTTTTCTACACGATTATAAATTATAAAGCTCGTACTAATTCGATTACTAAGTTAAATTACTACAAACATACATAATTCACGTAGAAAAGCAAAATCAGAACTATTGACAGTACAAGGTAGAAGTAGCTTTTACTTTTTGAGAAAATGCATTTCAATATTGTTGCAAAAATGTACCAGTAAATTCATGAATGGATTCAATAAATCTACAAATCTACTAACAACTATACATACAACCGGATTTTGTTTTTTACAAATATTTTGTCACATTTGAACGACGCGCGACGGCGCGACGTTATGGCTGTTAATAGTTATAGTTACTGCATTCTACTTTCATATCTCAAAAAAAGGGTTGCATGTACTTCTTGTGCCTACATCTTTCTAGAGACTAGTAATGAAAAAAAAGGAAATTAAACCCGCGATTGATACATGATACCGGTCCCGGCTCAACAAACAATACCGGGCAGGAAATAAATAGCCTATAGCCATGGAGAAATGGATGGATCATAACATACATAAAATAAGTCAAGCCGAAACCGAAAGATAGACAAACTAAAGAGGAGATGGACAGAGATAGAAAAGTAAACAGATTCACTTGGGATGGGAAACTATTGGGATTATAGAATTACAGGGACAGTTAATGGATTTTGCCATTAGTGGCAGATCAACAACAGATTGTCTGTCTGCCTTTATTTTCTGTCCTATTTCCTTTGCTTTCATATAATTTTGTCTATTATCAAGCACCTACTATCAACTATGCTTTTTTAGAGCTATTTTTAGACTTTGCACAATTGCCCATAAGTCATAAGCCATGAGTCATATGCCACAGGTCAGTTAATTCCAGCCAAGCTTTTTTTTTTTATCTCAGACCATAATGTCGAATGTGTCAAATTACCTTAGCTTTCACCTTTCACAATTGTACAGCCACCATACCAGCTATTTCGGTCTTCTGCCATAATTTAGCAATTTTTTTAGTTTTTAATTTAGCATTTGAATCGAGCATCAATCCAGTTCATTGCATTGTTAGCATCTACAAACTGTTCTAATAAATTATTCGAAGAACTGCACCGGTTTTTAATCGCACACTTGGAACGGAAGGTTACTATATAACGTACAGTAGCAGTGCCTGCTGTATTATTAACAGACAGGCGCTATTGTAAAGTGATAATTAAAATGGAGAACTTACACGAAATAAAGCATAAACAGAGCCTCACTACTGACGAGGTAGGTCTAGGTACTTTTCACTCTCATTCAAAATAATAAATTGTAATTCAATAAATTGGTAGATAAACAAATAAATAGGGACTTTAATAATAATGTAGTGTCATTTTAATGGTTACTTGCAGTCGCTTAACAGCACCAGACGGATGGTACATCTCCTGGACGAGGTAATTTGTTACAGATTAGATTAGAGCATCAATTAAAGTTTTTAATCTGGTATAATTATTTATAATAATAATTACAATAAAATTACAAATTAAATGTAGTATAGTAGCTTTAAGGAGAAATTATTTTATTTTTTTTTTAATGCAAAACTCTCTTAGACTAAGGAAGCAGGGATCAAAACGTTGGTAGCTTTAGACGACCAAGGAGGTGAGGTTACAATTAATTGAATTCAAAAGCTTAAAATATTTTTGCTCAATCAATAAATAGCTTTGGTTTTTTTAAACAACTTTTTTTTAGAACAACTCGATCTACTAGAACAGAATTTGACTACAATTAAGGATGATATGAAGGAGGCCCAAAAGACATTGTCTGGGTTGGAAAAGTCTATCTGTTGGCAAGTTTTCTGCGAGTGCTGTGGAACTTGTACACTGCTAAATACAAGGTTTTCACAAGTTTCAAACGTTTTTCAGGTTCAGAGGTTTTTAAATTGTGTGCTAAGATAAAAGTATTAATATTAATTAATTGTAATTTTAAATTATTTAATTTCCATGCGTGATAGAAAGTCAACAAAAGAGGATGATAAAACTTGGTCCACTAATGACGATGGGAAAGTTGTAAGTAGTCAACTTCAACGGAAAGGTGAATCACAGCAGATGACCTACGGTCAAGGACACAATAGATACATTGGAGTGTAAGTTCTGTATTCGTATAATATATTTAGGTGACTGTAGCGTGGAGATTATTATTGGTATCGAGTTTATGGCCATTAAAATAATGACTTAGGGTGAAGGCTTGTAATTGTGGTCGGCCAAATTGAATTGTGTAAAATCATTACTAATTACTAATGGTTGTTCAAAACCACACAGAATCACAGGCGATGCTCGCGAGGCTGAAATGGAGCACAACATGGAGCAAGTGTCCGTCATGATTGGAAACATTCGCAATATGGCGCTGGACATGGGCGGTGAGATTGAAACACAAAATCAACAGTTAGAAAAAATTAATTCAGAGGTATGTATTTAAAACACATGCACTAAAATTGCTACTTACACAATAATTACATAGTTTATTTCAGTAATTACATGAAATGAATGATTAATGATTATTAAGTTCTAAACATAGTTTACGAAAGAAAAATGAATTTCATGTTTTCATCTTTATTCCTTCAAAGGTGGAATACGACAAAGGTCAGGTGGACATTGCAATTAAGACGACTGAAAAACTTGTGCATCATCACTAACGAGTGTACAATTAACTAATGAACTAGTTAACTGTATTATGCTATGAAACACCTTTGGTTGCTGCCATTATTGCTGCCATTATTTTATGCCGTTTTTGTTTAAAAAAAGTAAAGCTTTTCATGATTTGCGATTTGCAATTAAAATGAAGCATATTAGACCTCTGATTGGTATCTAATAAAAACAAACGTTGAGTCATTTTTATTTATTAGGTACGTCAGCATTCAAAATCGATTTGAAAATTATAAATTATAACGTCAATCGTTAATTATTACATAAATTAAACAGAATTGACCTGTCGTTTAAGTTTTACGGTAAAATATACACCGCAGCCATCACCGCACCTTTGGTCCACTGGTCCACTACTTTTTTATAACAGTTTACCGCAAAAATATTAGTAATCAAATAAATTAGTACACAAGCCCACGTCACTAAGCAGTTATTACTCACAGATTTACTTCCTTCTCTTCCTTTGGACTTTAAAGCCATTTTTATTTTAAAGTCATCAGTATTTCACAATTCACATTCTTCGTTAGTGCACACTTTTTCTAGAGTGAAACGTGCCTACAAGTTTTAATCCAAAAATAAAATTGAAGTTTTTACAACGAGTTGTTACAGTTTAAGAATTTATTGGGTTTGAAACTACAAATGCCTTTTCGAAACAGTAATATGCCCTTTACGCCTTTTTTACGCCTTTTTGAAAGTGTTAATTCCTAGGTTTGACCTTTTTGAAAGTACTGTTTTCTAGTTTTACACCTGTTTCAACGGATTGGTTCCTAGTTTTGAACTTTTTGAAAGTGTTGATTCTTATTAGCTTTGATCTTTTTGAACGTGTTTATTTCTAGTTTTAGTCATTTTGAATGTGTTAATTTCTTGTATTGACCTTTTTGAAAGTGTTATATTTACTAATGTTGCATGTTTTTTAAAATTATTAGTTTTGACATTTTTAAAAATATTTGTTTCTTGTTTTGGACCTTTTTGAAAGTGTTACACTGTTATGGTTATTAGAGAGTTTTGAACTGTTTGAAAACGTTTATTTCTTGTTTTGACCGTGCTAAAAGTGTTAGTTAAACCGATTTTGAATAGGTATGTTATGTTAATTTCTTGTTTTAACCTTCTTGAAAGATGTTAATGTCAGTTAATTACTAGTTTTGAATATTGTTGAATGTGTTGACTGCTAGTCTTGACCCTTTCGAATAAGCTATTTTGCTAAAGCTAAAGTACCGTAAAGACCCAAATAGTGCCCCTGGGCACTATTTTAAACTTCAAGCTAAGAGACCTCGGGCACAATTAGAGACCCGGGCACAAATAGGGACCCGTCCCGGACATAATATAGGGAGGGCACTAAAGTTCGCGCTAAGACACCGGGCGCAATTAGAGACCGGGCACTATTAGAGACCGGGGCACAATTTGGTCCTTTACGGTAGTATAAACATGTTTTAACGCACTCTTTCCATTCTTTCTCAGTTTCGAGTAGATTAAAGCATAATACTAACAACTGATCGTTGGCAGTTCTTTAAAAAATGTCACTATCAGTACCACCAGCAAAACCGCACCGTAACTCACTCATAGTTACAAAGGCAATGACAGCAGAGCTCGAAGAACAAAAAATGATGCAAAATGAAATCACCGATGCGGTAAGGTAGAATTAATTACCTTTTTCATCAATTTCATCTAAAATACTTCGAAATTTTATTCAATTGAAAAGAAAATTAATATAAAAACTAAGAAAAGGATTAATTTATTCAAAAACATTTAATTTTAGTCCGTCAGTACAACCGACAACATTGCTCGAGCATGCGTGGAGGTAATTAAACTGCAAACTAAAATAAATAATGATTAGTATATAATACTTTAATGTTGCTTTCTCCAGTTTTTATCAATAGCAGTATTAAAGTACCTAAATTATAATAATTAAATCTTAATGAAAACTTAAAAATAACGTTTTGACGTAACATTTTTACAATATAACTAATTTTTTAATTAACTACCTACGATCTAGACAGTCGAAATAGCAACAAAAACTTCCGAAGTTCTGGGTGGACAAGGTGGTAAGTATATTTATTTAACTGTACATATTTGCAAATATATAACTAAAGTACCGTAAAATCTCTAATAGAACACCCGCGTACTATTCCATTCAGCCCCACGGACCCCCGCGTACAATTAGAGACCCGCGCATTAATAGAGAC
>JAQFZC010001663.1:0-27990 GCA_034695205.1 Dicyrtoma fusca | reverse complement strand
AATGGTTGATTGAAACCCAATCTCCTTTGGTGCTCCTTAGTGACCACTACTTAATGTAGGGGCCTAGGGAATGGACTACTTTACTGTGGAGGAGGGGGGCGGGGATAGGTGAAAGGGTAATATGACCGAGACAAATAGATGCGGTAGCCTCCTGTCTTCCTCACCCACAGGTACTGGTTGAGTCAGGTTGTATGGACCGAAACGGTCAAATCGACCCAATGAATAAATTATTATATTATTATTATTATATTTGTGTTAATTTTAAATAGGAAACTGAAATACAATCTGAAGCGAAAGTTATGAAGAAACGTCCTCAAATATCTCTCTGTGACCAACTCTCAGACAGAGTCAGCCTACCGATTTGCAAACATGTAATGATGAGTCTAGGTTACGACATGTACAAGGGAATCCCCGTTATTAATCGGCCTGTTCCAACGAAGGGGATAATTCAGTGTAATTGGTTCGCTGAGTTGGTTCATTGTACTATCCTGGATCAACAGATCGAAGCTCAAACTCTTTCAAGGACGAAGAAGAAACGGAGAGCTAGAAGAGTGCTGCATACTGAGAAAAAGAATACTAGAGAAAATGCTGGTAGGAGTGATAACCATCGGTATCAAAAATTTAAGTTTAAAGGGTACTCAGAAAATCAAAGTAAATCACTTACTGCGAAAGGAAACGATCCAGGCAAGGTGAAAATAAAGTATCCGGATGAAACCAGGCTGGCTCCAGCGGAAAAACATGGTACAATTTTTAACCAGAGCATTAACTTCCATTTGATTGTCAAATGCTCCAGTAAAAAGAACAACGAGACAGTGCATTGTTAATTTATCATAAGCAGCCGATGATGCCCATCCATTCTTTGCCATTCTGCTAATGTTACTTATGTTCTAGGTTCACCTTCCTTGGGTCGGTCTAATGGGAAGAGAATTGTCAGTCTTGACTGGATGCTTTCAGCGGAGGAACAAGGTGGCAACACGAATAAGAAGAAAGGTGATCTTACGAGTATAGACTGGATGATATCAGCGGAGCTAGGCAGTTCAAATGATGGGAAGGATGCCCTTCTGAATATAGATTGGATGGATTCTAAAGAAGCTCTATGTGAAAGCAGTAAGGAGAAATCGGACCAAGATATGGAGGCTGAGAGTGAATTTAAGTACGATAAAGATGCGCAAATCAAGGAACCAAGACAGTGCGGTATCTTTAGCTGCTTTCCCGTACAGAGTACTGACGCTGATTCCCTCTATACTAGAATGATCCGGGGGCCAATAGTTAACCCGAATGGAGGCTACATTTTCTGTGGATACTCCCGCGGCAAGCCAGAGTGCAAATACAAGGCATTGACGACGCACAAACACAATCTTGTACCTTAAGTAGTCAGTCAAGAACGATTGATGACCCTGGTGCATGGCCAGTGGGTGACCGTCACACAGCTTAGTAATGTGCTAAATTTTGGAAAACGGACGGCAATATATACTGAACATAAGAGCATTTATCAGAGGATCTGAGAATTCCTTCATGTGGTCAAATAATGAGAAATATTGAAACTGGATACAAAAGTTCGTTTTTTCGGTACTGACAATTTTTTACCCGGTAATTGTCCTTATTCTGATATTGACCGCCTACGTAATGCGTACGATCCAAGGAATGAAATATCAAGGACAAGGTTGGTACCTTCAGTTTGCTGCATACTAGTGCTTGTTGGGTGCAAATAAAATGCCCACCATGTTTAGTTCAAAATGTCAACACGGTAAAGCGTATATAAGATAATAAAGAGACATCCAGTCGATGACTTCACAGAGGTGCTTAAGGTAATCCAGATACCTAGTATACGTGACAGAACAGTATGTTAGTTTGCGTTTATATTTAATTTTTATGCCAAATGAAAGAACATCCATAGTCTTTTGTACTTTAAATTTTTGCAGTACAGTCTGATTTTTAAGTAATAAAACGATAACATGGCATGGTCTAATAATTTTCTACAATTTTTCCATCAATGTGTCTCCTATCCTGAGATTTAAGCAAATATAGGCTATTTGCACTATTATGCTGCAGTATGTATGTCTTCATGCAGTAGTATGTCTTCAAGAATATTTTTTGAGATCGCTGTTGGAAATTGGTTGGTGTTTCCCTGTTGAGTTTTGTTATTAGTCAGTATACTGTTCATAATGGATTGCGTACAGAAAAGACAATAAATTGCAGATATTATGATTTTGTATGTGAAAGTACAAAGAGATTTTATTTTTGCAATGGTTTGACGTACAAAATTTCTTTCTTTTACAAGCTCCATAGTATTCAAGGTGACAAAGCCACCTTTCTCTTTTTAAAAAATAACTCTGTCGGATCTTTGATTATTGTTCATCTTTTGAACGCCGAATTCGACCGGTCATGGCTACTATAGCTCTTCAATTTGATATCATACTAGCTAATAAGGAAGCACGTTTAAGAGAAATTGGTAAATATAAAAGTCTGAACAAGTCAAAAATGTTTCTACACATTAAGACAGTAACAGTTAAAAACACTGAAATGTATGAAGGAGAAGGAAGTTAACCGATGATTCCACCATGCCCTCCAAGTCCAATGCCACCATAGCCAAGTCCTCCGTATCCAAGACCGCCATAGCCAAGACCGCCGTATCCAAGACCCCCGTAGCCAAGACCACCGAGTCCAATGCCACCACCATAGCCCAATCCTCCACCATAGCCCAATCCGCCTCCGTATCCCAGACCAATACCCCCTAATCCGATGGGTCCAGCAGCAGCAACAGCCAAGCAGGCCAAGAATACAATCTAGAAAAACAAACATTTTAATTAATTGTAATAAATTTTATTATTTCAGAATACTCAATTGTATTCTATATTTCTGTATTTTGCTTTTAATTTAGTTAGGGTGGAAAGAAGTAATATTCGTATTTAAAAATTGAAAAATCAACTTACCAAAAAGCGAGACATTTTTGAGTTGAAGTTAAAATTTGGAAAGTTGAAACTTTCGTTTGTTTGTGATATGAATTGGATGAGTAAATGAATTCTCAGATACTTGAATGACTCTGGATACCAAGCTACTGTCTGGACAGGGTTTATATACAGCTATTGAGATCCTAGGGGATCTCAAAGGGGAAAAAACTGATGTACGGAAATACATTAGTTTTTTTCTTGTGCAATGTAAGACTAGTATACATGTTCGCTCACAGTAGAGTCCGAGGGACCCGGTGATGGTTCGAGTATTGAGTTGAACCAGACAAGATAAATAAGTTTAACCTTAATAAAAAATAATTAGTAAGAAAGACGTGATACGTCTACATTTACCACAAAAGAGGAATGTCCAACGTTTCAACGAGTTAAGTAGCCGTCTAATTAGTCTAATAGTAAGAAGGTGGAGGAGATATCCCCTCCGTGAACGTTCCCATGTCCACACAGTTTCTACACCTGTTGTTCCAGTCATCTTTAGCTATTACCTTTTCCGCAGATATTATTTAAGTACGCATTTCATGTTCAGGTCTGTGTGTCAGCTCTTTGTGGTTTTATATATATTACTAGCATGACACTGTGTGATCTCATGATCAAACCTACAGGACATCTTAATGGATGAATGCATGTATTTCCGGTGCTGTGCTTTAATTATAGCATCAACAAAAGGACATACATTTAGTAGCACACTTGTGCGTGACTTGAATGGCTCCGTTCCGTAGGAGTTGAAGATACTGTACCTGCACCGTGAATGGTTGCCAATTTGACTTAACTTCCGTAATTAAATTTTAGTAATAATTTATTATAGTAATCCCGTTTCATTCCAGAGTACACATTACAAACCCTAAACTCACCAGCAGTTCAAAACTGACACCCAGATGATCTCCGAAACAACCAAATGCGGATAGAATAAAATTTAGACTCCGTCCAAGACAGTTTGATACATTTATTGTAATAGAATAGCCAACGTTCCATTCGAGCATGACACAATTATATCCACAGCAGTGCAGTGATAAACATAATTTCAAAATAAAGGCATTCATTGTTTTATTTGCATAAAAATACATGGAAATGGCTTGCGTAAGTCAGTGATGTATAACGCAGTAACGCAGTATAATTTTTGGAGCTTGTGGATGTGGCTTTTGTGAGATGATAGTTTGGGGTAAATGAGTGAAGGTCTTGGAAAAAGGCTTTTTTGTCTCAATTTTCCCAGCCGTGACTGACACCAGAAGCAACAACAACACTAATAAAACTCAAATGCTTCTGCCCCTATGAAGGTCCAATCGATTCCACAAAGTATAAATCCCTTTCATCCTACTTATTATGTATCTCCCATGCACTTGCATTCTCAACAAATTACTGTTTATAATGAGTAATAGGTACTAAATATTACTGAATCTCTCCTATATGGCATATTCTTTTAGTGATTTCTTGAGAATAGCTTTGCACTTTCTGCGCCGTAAAATATCATTTTGACACAATATGTAATTTGTAATTCAATCCTCCATTAAATTTTATGAATCAGCCTCAATGTGTGCAATGAAAAAATAAATAGCAATAATTGGTATTATTATTACATATAATACTTTAACTTTTGTTTACTACTGTTTATGAAGACCGCAGGTAATCAGACATTTGTAGAAATCATAAATCAATACATTAAAGGTCCTTCATTTCTGAACTTAGGTACGAATAGTTAACTAAAATTACTTCCACCACGAAATTCTAGCTCTACAGTTATAATTTCATTGGTCATACATAGCCATACTTAACACATACAGATATCGCCCGTAAAGATGCAAAGTTGTGAACGCCCAAATTCCCCTGCGACAGCAGAAAAGATACACGCAACGCTTGGCTAAACTATTGTACTGTTATTAATTACTATCAGGACATACATTGTTTTAAAAACAACTTCGATGACAATGTTGAGGTTATGACAGATTCCAACATCAATTTCTCTTTCATTTTCCCTATAATTTCCGTCGACCCGTATTTCCTGCCTGATTTAGAAAGATGCAATGATTTGCATCCTCAAATGGTGTGAATACTAAGAAGATGCTTCTTAATTACCTAAGTCATACGCACAGATTAAATGTTCAATTCTAGGACCACCATTGACAACATATGTATGCTCGGACGGTATAATAGAGAAAGTTTAATGCTTAAGTTTATATTTATATATAACTATTTACATATTTATAGCCAAGTCTAATGTGACGTGACTGATGGTTGAAAGCTTATATGTATACAGGCTATCGTCATTGAAAAATTCGACAATCCCAAAGTATTGTGCTTGACTAACAGACTAGCAATTCAAAGTTGCCTTATAATTATTATAATGATTATAAATAAACACTCGGAAGTAAGTAACTGAAAAGTAAGAATACTACCTACTATAATTTTTATAGTATAACTCTAATTTATCAGAAAATCAGAACTAACGCTTGAATTCCAGAAACTCCAACGTTCAAAAATCATCTTGTCGTAAGCTTCATTCATTTCAGGTAAAACTAAAACAGTTTTTCCTTTCTTTATTCCCTGGTTCTCCTAATAAAAAAAGAGAATTTATTAAAACTTATCTTCGTTTGCTTCACTTATTTGTTGGCCATGCCAGGCAAAGACATAAGTAGATAATAATAAACAATAAATAATACCTAAAAGCATTCCAAAATACAATTTCCGCAGCGCTTTGTACTCATTCATAAAATACAGATCCGTAAAAACTGATTAAATAACTTGTCCTATTGAAAATGTGTACATACTAATAAGCACTAGCACTACTACAATAAAGGAATTTTTGGGCGCGCAGAGCTGACATTTTGTATAATATGTAGATAACTGACTGAAAGTAATTTCATAAAATTATTTTAAAACTGTTGCTGATATCAAATTTTAATTTTTATAGAAAGGTAAAAATGAGTAAGGCGGACTCAAGCAACTTTTTTGTATTTATTATTGTTCTTCCTTTTTCTTACTTGCAGTTCTTCAGTATTACTAATCTTCTTCAGTTACAAGCCCAACACGAACATGCTTGTCATTCCATACATGGTTATTTATTTCTGGGGGCTTTGAAAAATGACGTCATTAGATCTGGGAATACATGCACTCGTGGAAGTGGTCACATACAGACAATAATCCCTAGATTTAGATTTAAATTATTTCTTTCCATTAAAGATAACATGTAAACATGTTTCAAATTCAAATTACATAAATATTTAAATGTTAGTTGGGCTATTGTTTGGCCATTGAAAAAAGAAGCGCATTCAATTTATGGAAGCAATTGTATTGTAGGCTGACTAGTGAGTCGCTATTGCAGTTTGCAGTTTTGTCAGTTGCCTTGCCAAGCCAAAAATAAGTAGCTTTAAGAACTAAATCCTTGCTTTAATTATGGTTAGTATTATTGCTTTTACTGCTTGCATGTTCACTCGAACTTGATCTTTTTACGGTTTTTAATTTTATTTTGAGTGTCAAAGTTTAATTTACTGCTCAAGAAGTAAACAAAGCATGCTTCACGCGCATGCATGTAGGCAAAGTACGTACGTATTTAGCTACATACTTAATTACTTATAATTTAATAATGTATTGTTTAGGAAAAAAGTGATTCAATGGCTGATTTGAAATGTTATTCTCATCGCAATTCTGTAATGTAAACTGCAAGCGTTCTCTTCTTTTCAAGTAAGTTTAGATTTATCAAGAGTATCTAAGTACCTTATTACTCAAAAAGATTAAGGCATACAAATTCTTGAGCTGTTAACAAAAGAACATGAAGAATGCCGGGAGGGGCGGTTGACTTTATCAGTTAATTTACTAAATTCATTGTTTGGAAATTATTGGAAGACAACTTCTGAGAAATGCATTGTTGCATGCTGTTCTCTTTGTCCCGCTCTCTGTATTATTGGTGGTCAATTGGAACGATCGCTTGATATTTTATTTTATTTTTGTTGAAGTACTGGCTCAAACTGCTACTGATAGTTCTGGTAAATTGATAAATTGTCGTTTCGGTGGTACTGGAATTCTTCAACGTAGACCTTTGATTAGAGAACAAAATTCTGATGGCGGGTGCTCACTAATCCACTAGTGTGGTACCCGAAACGTAATTCCCATACCTGCTTGCACTACTTTTATTCAACACAAATAAAAATTATTAAACGACGCCAGTAATTATCACCAACACATCTGTGTAACATTTTCACATTTATTTGGGGTAGTTTGAATATTTTTCCTTCTGAATTTCAGTTACAACTTAGCGATCCTACTAGACGGAAGAGTAAAAAGCAGAGCACCTGTTCAGAGTTTTAACATCTTGTTTTATTATTTACTGCGAACTGTACTGCGACAAGAACTACTAGGAACAGGTACATATGTATCTTACTTAATTTTTAATAATTTAAACATATTATTACCTACTCTCACTTTCTTTCCGTTTTCTCACATCGTTTCACCAACTTGCATTGTTTTGAGTTTTATTTTGCAACGTGCATTTTCAAAAATTCAGTTAAATTACAGTTGAGTTTTATGTATAGTTACAAAATATATTCGATTTATTTTAAAATTTCTGTATTTTGTGATATATTTTGCCAATTCTATAGTTCACCTGCAAAGCTCTGGGCTCAAAAAATGGCTGCTGTCATGAAACCAAATTTTCTGCGGATGGAAGTGGATGAGTCCATTGTACTCCAGTGTCCGGGTTGCAACTTGAGAGGTGGCTGTAAGGCGCATCGTCTACGTGAGACCCGCTTTATCTTTCAACTTCCTGCAGAAGCAGCAACGGTTGACGACGTGAAGCACGCTTTTGCGAAGACATTCAGCTTGTCGGTGGGGGTCGACATTTTATTCGAAGATCGTCTTTTCCTTCCGTCTGTGAGCGTCAAAGCCTTATTGGCCTTATTAGCTGGCAGTGGTGGATTTGTCAGGTAAAGCTTAGTAATAATACCGTTCAAAATTATAACTCATTGAAGTACACGAATCTAGAGTTCAGATATTTTCCCTTAGTCCATTGCATTGTCTAGACAGGATTCAAAGGGCAATCTTTACTGTACTTACTCATGTCCAATTTTATTTTTGCAGAATCCGTCCACACAATCAGTTTGGAACACCTTCATCAATTCTGTCCAGTGGATCACTTATTGGTACGAGTTCGGGGTACGAGGCCAATGATAAATCAGGAACTAATTCGACGACAGATCTGGCTAATGTCGGATTTTCCAACAGCGTGAGCTCATGCATACCGATTGATTTGACGGTCAGTGAAAATGATCAGTCTCATTCTCACACCAATTCCAGTTTAGACACGATGGTTGCATCCTCGCCGATCAGGAAAAGAAAGATAACGGCGACATCGACTGAACTTTCTGGGACGGCAGACAGTTTACATTCGAAATACTACGACTGTTATAGTGACTTGGCCAAAGTGTCTAAAGAATCCTCTGGAAGACTGATTAGCTTTCTGCAGACTTCCAGGTAATCAAGGCAACATATCTACGGCTAGAATTACACAGCTACGTACAAACGTATTACTATAATATGGCTCATAATTACTTCTAAGCCGTATTACAGTTATTCATACATAGCTTATTATAATTTATTATACCCATAGCTCTGTTGGCTTAATTACCTAAAAGTCTGCAGAACTGCAGAATGTTAATTAATTAATAGGTGGACCTAATGCAGTTTAAATGCTTATATTCAAATTCAAAAATATGCCTAATGTGAAATGCTAAAATGTCTGAATCATGAAATTAAATAAAGATGTTTATACGTTACTTACTACTGCTACAATGCACATATTATGTATGTACAAATAACAATATAATAATGATTAGATACTATTCGAAATATTATACGCTGGTGGTACTTACTGTATACTGTGCCCTGTGGCAGTTACATTTGTGGAATAATAGTGACTTTCGGTAATAAAAGCTTTTTTCTCTCTAATAGTAGTGTTAAAGTTCTACGATGGTCTGTATAATAGCGTTTAGATAATTACTCATTTAGAGTGTCATCCTAACAGATCATAATATAGTAAGCCTGTATCTTGGTATGCCCATGATACACTACGTCTAATAGATGACCTGCCTGCTGAACTCCAGCGGTATCTTCTATCATGGGCAAGGGGGCATATTATATTGGGAGATGGATGCTAGTAGAAACTATACTACATATCTGAATCCATTGCTTTGCATTATTTATTGAGTCAGAACAATGTACATATGTACCTACCTATGTAACTTATAAAATGTAGCGGTAACTGCCTATCTGTGACCACCTTGAATTTCTCTACTGCAAAGTACAGCAGGTGTGAAAACTCGTATTTTTAAGATTAATGATACTCACTACTCCACCTGTCATAAAATTTTGGGCTCAATAACTACATCCACATCTTGGAGTTAAAAAAAACTGAAAAAAAGTCCAAGTCAATTTTTTCTAATTGCGAGCTTTACAGCAGCCATCTTCAAATTCCAAAAGGAGCTTCGTTTCTATTCGCTTAGAAAAAACTTATTATTTTTCATAAAAGTAATTATTTCCATTTTAGTACGTGCTTGAGTTTACTTCGCCTGTTTTACAGTCGAGAAAATAAATTGAAAGCAAAAGGTCCAAAAATACGATAAACTACCTTTTAGTACATGTAGGTAACCTATTCTTTCCCGTGCTATTTTTTATGCTTTCTATCTGCTAAATATTTAAGTTACACATTATGATTTTGCTTAATCAGAAACAAAAGGTTATTTTTATTAAAATGCATACTAATTGCGGTCATGGTCATATTGATCATCATCGATTTAATTTAGCTTTGGATACTATCTGTTTACGAAGACAGCACGTAATCAGACATTTGTAGAAATCAATACATAAAAGCTTCTTCATTTCTGAACGAACGAATAATTAACTAAAATTAATTCCACCACGAAATTCTAACTCTACAGTTATAATTTCATTGCCCATACGTATAGGTATCCTTATACTTAACACATACATATATCGCCCTTAAAGATGCAAAGTTGTGAACGCCCAAATTCCCCTGCGACAGCAGAAAAGATACACTAAACGCTTGGCTAAACTCTAGTGTTATTAAATCTATTAAGTCTACTATCAGTAGATACATAGTTTCAAAGACAACTTCGATGACAATGTTGAGGTTATGACAGATTCCAACATCAATTTCTCTTTCATTTTCCCTATAATTTCCGTCGACCCGTATTTCCTGCCTGATTTAGAGAGATGCAATGATTTGCATCCTCAAATGGTGAGAATACTAAGAAGATGCTTCTTAATTACCTAAGTCGTACGCACAGATTAAATGTTCAATTCTACGGACATCATTGACACAATATATGTATGTTATGCGCGGATGGTATAATAGAGAAAGTTATGCCATTCCTTGCAACAATTTCCCACGGATGGAATACATCCTTAAAAGTAGCTCGTTGAACGTGGATTCACATTAATTAAGTTTACATTCAATTCCTATAAATACAAGATGACACTATCATAACTGTATTCTTAATTGTAAATATCACAGTACACGACGAACAAAGGCGGTTGATCTTATCAATATTACAATAATTAAACATCTTTAAATTTTTACTATTAACACTATTATTACGACAATTTTTTTACGGGGGAAAATCAAGCCGTATTCGCATATAATTTACAAATTAATTTGCTGTCTGATTAATAAAAAATTAGTGCGTCAACATTGCGTAAAGAAAACTAGTAGTGCAGTGCCTTCCATTCTAAAGCGAAAAATAAGAAAAAGGAGGTGTACGTGTTCCAATGGCAAACTTAAAGGTAGCTATCTACTTACAAGGGATAAAAGTGTGGAACTTTGATACTTTTGTCAGTTTTAATTTTTTTTGGAAAAAATTTAACTATTGGTTAATTAAAATTGAGTGCAAAATAATAATCAATAAATGTACTTGTTGCTCAAATGACAGAAAGCCCCAAGTGGCTTAACATCAACTTCAGCCATTTCTTACTGTAGGTGGACGAGCCTGTACCTTCTGTCATTGTTTCTAATGCTGGCCAGTCCGACAGCAAGTTCTCCATTGGTGACTGAAGGTGCCGCCGGACCAAGCGGAGCTTCCTTAGAAAAAGTGGCGGATTTACAAAGTTCGGACACATTCAATTTGGGCTACATTGGCGGACCCAGACCCTTGGGGAACACTTTCGGAAAACTGAGTGGTCTAGGTGGCTTGTGCGGATTTGGCGGCGGCAATCGCCCTTATTATCCTACATCAAGCTACACCTTTGGTAATGGATACGGATACGGCGGGGGTTACTACGGATAAAGTATTTTAGCTAAAAATTACGTTCCTTTCCTGTAGTGTATGCAAAAGACAACCCGCACCGCATCTCTTCAAATAAATATGCAATGTAACTTTGAATGAAACAAGGAGTAATAAATTTTATTATTGTTTATTTTTATAAAAAATTGTTTCTTTATTCCAAGGACTTTTATCACAGGATTACTTTTGGATCTAGAAATGTAGGTAAATCAAATTAAATCGTAGTTGGTAGTGCAAGGTATGCACGTACAAGCCTGAGTATACACAAACCTGCAATAGTTAGTATGTAAAAAAGTGGAAAAAGTTTCATCATTTCTTGAAAAACTTATGTTTCATTCGCATTACTGATCGTATGATTGATTATAAGTGTCATAATATTGTCGCATAAGGAGGTACTTATTCTTTTAAACACAAAGAGGAACAAAGAAATCCATCTATTTTTATCATAAGTTCCAAACTGAAGAAACTAATAGATATCATTTTGAGATCAATATTTTAATCAATTTATGTTATGTTAGATTTTAAAATGTTATAAACTAGAATTGATTTTCTGCTGAAATTAAATCATTTTACGATCACGGTTAATTTCCGAAACTACTTGAATTTTGAGAGACTTACAACAACGTGAAAGAAACTGGGTTTCATAAGTTTAGTTCGAGTTCATAAGTTACGCATAATACAATTACTTAAACTAACTTTGTACTGTTTTTCACATTGTATAGAGATTTCCAAGGAATACACGATGACTTCCTGTAATCCGCACGACAGTTTCCATTATTCATCTACTGCGATTTTACGATAATCTATATTGCTATTTACATATCTTTTACAGATCAGATATCAACAATGAGTATTCACGTACAATTAAACGTAAACACTTACTCACATAACACTAGAGTAACACTTAGAGTATGGATACTAATGTTCACTATTTATAGAGAATACCCCCTCCAGTATATTATGTATAATCCAACATGCCAAAAACTAAAAATGCTATTTCACTGAATTCACCGCCATTGCCCCAAGCCGACGAAAACAGACAAAGTTTAATGATTATTGTGATTATATATCATATATATCTATCTGTCACTGAACACAACACCAAAGTACAAATGTACCTACAAGAGTGAGGCTATTGCTGATGTATACATAGCGGGCAATGTAGTGACACAACACATTACATACAATACAAAAACAGACTATTAAAAATGAAGCCTAAAAACATGAAACCCATTAGGAATTGATTTCCAACGCATTATAACCGATAAAACGTAATGTGTTTCAAATTTTGGGTTTTTGGTTGAGGGTACCTGTAGCAATGTAACTATACATTATATACATATAACTAGTCGATCAATTGTGTAATTATTTTAGCATTATCTGCATTTTAGTATCATGTAGTTCGGAGTTGGCATTCGTAATTCTTTGTACGTTTTTGTACTGTGGTCTGAGTTTGCTACCATATATCTCACCGAATTAGTTAAAAAGTGTGACGACTTAAGCTTGAAAACCCTATACTGAGATGACACACACATGTCTTCAACGTTTGAGACTAAATAAGTGCGGTACGTAGATCACATGTACTGAATTTACTTAAAATACAAAAGTGGTGCAAAATTACAGCAATAAGTCTAAAACTTAATACAATGAATGACCGAAGGAATTCAGGATCTAAACTAGCCGTAAGTACGAACTACAACTACTGTTACTCAGAACTGAAAAGACAGGTTAAAATGTGCAATCGTGCAGCAGGTAATGCTGAAATAAACAAACTGAAATAACTTCGCAAGATCTATTACACTGTGCAGTATTTTCCATCATCTCAAATTTAAATGATGAACAAACTCTTTGATTCTTTCATTTCCAGAATATCAACATTACAATGTTTAAGTTTTTATATAACTATTTCCATATTTATAGCCAATTCTTATATGACGTGACTGACGGTTGAAAGGCATGGCTATTCACATTGAAAAATTCGACAATCCCAAAGTATTGTGCTTGACTAACAGACTAGCAATTCAAAGTTGCCTTATAATTATTATGATTATAAATAAACATTCGGAAGTAAGTAACTGAAGTAAGAATACTACCTACGATAATTTTTACAGTATAGCACTAATTTATCTGAAGACAATGGAAAATACTTCTGTATATAAATAATTGAACTCCTTAACTTAAGATTCTTATTTTAAAATATAAATAAATGAATACAAACATTCGTCGCATGACTAAAAATTCAATCTTACGATTAGGGCTATAACACAAACGTTAGTGGAGAGTATAAAATTGCTAATTAAAATCTAATTACTATTATAAGTAAGTAAGTTCCCAAGAAGGAAGCTTTTGAAGTTGAAAGGTTATAAATTATGTGGGAATGGTTTTATGTGCACGCAGTGGTTTGGCATACACCAGTTAACTGTAAGAACAATCATCCTCTAGTTATTGCTACCGTTGGTCCAATTAAAACGACAAGGCTAACTTGAAATCGTAAAAATGAACACACGAACTTTAGCATTATAGGCCTACAACGTACCTATTTTATACGTAGGTAATACTCAGCTGGGATAGAAAAATTAAATTGCCATACATCAACATTGTTAATACATTACATATAGAGCACAAGTACGCTCAGTATATTCGGAGAAAAGACCTAACCGTTTTGCGACAAACTGGGCAGCTAGGATCCTTTTCGACTTGAGACTCCCAGTAGGTGTTTACACATTGCATACAAATACAAAGATGCCCACAATCAACAAAAGCAGTGTTTGCTGCTTCGTCCAAGCAAATTACGCAGTGGCTGGGTGAAGACGGGACGGAATTGGCGGACATCATGTTTTGTGGAGAGGTCAGCTGTAACATGAAACAAATTTTGCTTTTAATCTTAATCTTTCAACGCATATTTCGCTGTTTTATCCGGTCTGTGCTTGGTCTAAAAAAACTAAACTTACATCGTATGGAGAGTTGTAGGACGGTGACGAAGGAATCGTCGATTGAGAATTTGGAACTTGAAAGTCAAATGTAAACAGCCGTGCAGGACTAGCCGGTCGTCCAGATCTGAGAGCTGGAATTCGATGTACTTCAGAGTTATCATCCGAACTTGCAGATTCATTGTCGGACGAACCTGGTTCACTGTTAATTCCCAAAGATTGACGACGACCCTGACGGGTATCGTAACGCATCAGAATTGGATGATCTGTGCAAAACATTGAAAAATTCATATAGTTACGGCACAGTTTAGCACCTGTACAGCCACGTTTATTAACTGGATCAGTTAAGATATTGGAAAATGAATAGAGAGACAACTTACAAACAACTTGGATGGCGCTAAAGCTACCATAAATGTCAACAACCGCCCAAAGCCGGTAAGCTGTGTTCATTTGAACTTCTTCACGAGGAATTACAATTTCATCGTCGCTATCGATTTGAAATACAACATCCCCACTTTCCTTCATCGTAAACGTGAGATAACTACAGTGCTCGCTATAAATTCCATGGAACCAAAAGCGATGCCAGTAGCGATGGTAGAGTACTGCGGAAAATTTTTTGCAAGATTGTCATACAGCGTTTAAATATCAGGAAGTTTGAGGAAATAAATTAGGGTTCGAAATCGTTTTAAGACCTAAACCGGTTTTGGAACAGGAGTTTTTATGGTTTAAACTACTTGGTGGCATAAAATATGTATTAGTAGTGTAACAATGACATCTGAATATAAGCGAATCCTTCTAACAGTATTCAATTCTCTATTTAAGAGAAAAAACTTTGTTAAGCCACTACTGTTACAACGCTGCAAAAGCCGGAAGGGCTCAGTACGTAAACAATACATTATCGATACGAATGTACTACTTTCCACAAAATCAGTACGTATACGTATTCTGTGATCATTTGGCTTTACGGCTGCTAGTTTTTAAACTGTCAAATGTGATTCTGTTTACTAAGCGCATTGTTAGGTACGACGTCCCAGTTTAATTAAAATTCTGTGGTAAAAATACCGATTAAATTACGATTGTGATTCGTATTAACCCCCTCTATGGTTGATAGAATATTTTGTACCTTTTATACCATATTACTGAGATTAATATTTTCTTGCCTATCATTTTTATTATCAACCGTTGCAGCTTAGATGGCGGAGCAGCAACTTACAAAATAAACAGGAAATGATGCAAGCTGTATTTATTTAGAACATTGGATATGGGGAGTCCGCAATAGGCCTTACTGGCCTATTGCAGTATTACCTTTGCAACCTTGTTGTTGTACTGGACCACACTAAACAATAATAACACGTACTTACGCCTAATTATTGTCGTTATGATACTCGTTACTAAGGTTTCTGTCACTGACTTTACTCATATAATTAATACCTATGTAAACTATTTGCGACCACTTAAGTCCATTTAATCCGGTTTAAACCATTTTAAGCCAGGAAATAAATATTTAGGGAATGAATGGAATCCAAAAATACTGTTGAAACCTGAAATGGAATTGAATCCAATGTTTCACAATAATCAGTATAAGTTGACTGTTGAACATAAAACCTATATAGTACATAGACCGAGCATACCTATCACGTTTTTACGTCCTAATGTTGAATCATACGGTACGCCCTATCCTTGTAATGAAACTGCAGTGGCAGTAAAATAGGCTAGGTAAGTTCGGCGGGGTTTGCTCGCTTAGGCATTTAAAGATAACTTCGTAGGTACATACCTTGAGCTCGTTCTAGTTCTTCTGACCGCAGCAAGGCTGGGTTGATGTCTGTGAATCCAAAGCACAAAGGTCCATTCCACTGGGAATTTCTTTGCAATATTTTCAAACAAACCTATTGCATTGAAAACAAAAATTAGTTTAATTCTCCGCTGTATTGTTGCAGTAAAATACAGATACATATAATCTCACTTACAGTGCGAGGGCCATAATACTAACTGATATTTTCATATATCACACTATAATGACTATTTTTTTCTAAATGTATTTTAACTAACTGGTTCATTCGGATCTACAGGACGTTGTGTAAAAACTATTCCATGTTGATAGTCAGAAGACCGATGTGCTATAGCTCGACTGGGATCGACCATTATATTCTTCCCATGTCTACGATGAAACCGGATGGTGGGATGGGGCTTCACTATAGGAATTATAAACAAAAAAGTAGCTAATTATGCATAACAACGGCAGTGCCAAGTAAATATAAATTCACCGATCAAGCAGAATGGGAAATATGTGGTTGGTTACCTATTGCACTTTGAAAGAATCGAGCTCCAAAAATTTTGAAGAGACGATCAAAAAAGTTAACTAAACTTTCCATGGTACTTAAGGCAGCAAGAAACGTTGGTACAATTCCAGCCCAGCACTACCCGGAATGTATTCTTAACAGATTTAATTTAGCTGAAACAGGTCTCTTGCCACATCAGATAGTAATTAAAAGTAACACTTAATCCGTTGCTGATGCCAGTCCGTTGCCAGCTGTAAGCGTCGTTCCAAATCAAATCGTAGGTTGTAGGTACTCTCCTTATTCTTGAAAAACTTGCTTGCTTGCTTGTGACTCAAACTGAAACTGTCGAAACTATACAGGTGTAAACAAAAGAAAAAACCACGGTAGTTTAAATCTTCTTATAAGCAACTTATATAAATGACAATAAAATTAGCATCCTATCTATCCTGAAGGCGTGATTCGCTATATCATAATATACTTTTCTGGACAGAGCAGCGTTTTAAATTAAATTCCATACCAGCCATACGCACACTGCCAATAATTTAAAATTTCCAAGTCAACTTCAGCTCAAGATTGAAGACTGTCAACAGTGTGGAAGTAATTCGATCTTGATAAACTTTATGTACATAAATTATCTGAACATTGAACACGCATACAAAAGATGCCTCCAACACAGACAGGAAGGACACCCTTTTTAAAGAAAATATGAAAGAGACTATAAAGTCAAGTTGACCGTCCTATCGCGTTACATATAATCCTATTCTACTACCGATCATGTCAGTAGCGTCACTACACCAACATAACAACATACATGATAAAAATACCCAAAGCACGGAAGAAACGATCAACGATAAACGACAATCAGTGTTTACATTCAACATTACGTTGACAATCAAAGCCCAAAGCGAATGAGATAGGAACTGACTCTGAACTGCACTGCAACTGACAAACTGACAACTGAACTGATATTAGGTAGGTACTTCATACTTTAACATTTAAATGCTGAATGTTCCTTTGTCAACCACACTAAAACTATCTACAACTGATGCATTGCCTGTTCAACTAACAACTAACAACTAATAATGATTGCTGATAGCTGATAACGATGAACGGAACATTGAATGTTTCCAATTACACAGTTGACTTAACAATTTACTTATGAACCTTGAACCCTGAATAATGAATAATGTGGAGCAAATCTCACGTCAACTTTACCATTTACTGTCAACAGTTAACTGGTAACAAAACAGCACACACTCATGCATCAAAATGACTGTAATGTTAAATGTGTTTCTTTTAAATTATAAGTAAACTGATTGAAAGACTTACACTAAAATTTGATCATTCTGATTCTGGTCTCTGGTCTGAATCATGAACTCTGGTGAACATTGACTGTTAATCTCTGATTAGCGCTTTAACATTATCTAATCTAAATATTTACAAATTAATGTCACACGTTAGTTATTAGTCAAAACCTCAAAACTGGGAAAATTACGAAAAACTTTAACTAAAAAGGAAAGACGAATAATCGGCCGAGCGTCAACTCTTGTCCCCAGTGCACTTGGAGGCTCGAGGATCACACATGACAGTTTAAATCACACGAACGAAATACGAAAGAGACGAAAGACTGTTGAATGGAAGAACTTTAAAAAATCAACGCACTGCACTCCTGCACTCGCTGTGGCGGCCCAAACACAGGGAGGGAAGAGAGGGAACAAAATGAACAAAAAATATAAAAGAAAGATGATCTATTATTCACTATAATATGGGGTGTATTTCAATTCACATCTCTGGTCGGCTCTCACTGTTTGCTCATCGTGCGCTCTTAAGTTGCTCATAAGTTTCTCTTAAGTTTCTCACCGCGTGCTCACTAACAGCAATTTACGCTCTCACCGGGCTCTCTCAATGTGCTCATGACTATTTGGGGCAAAATATAACCAGAAGTAATTTCTTTACACGAAGCATCAACCGCTCCATCTCAGGAACCCCTATTAGGTTCTCCTTTAGCCTAATATTGACCTCAGGGGCCATTCATATATTAGTAGCACATCTGTATTAGTCCAGTTGCCGCTATTCACTCCAAGCTATTTCCAAGCAACTCCGATAGTAGATACATACAAGTAAAATAGTGCGTCAAAAGAAGAACATTCTGCGCACACAGTACAGTAGACAGGCATTTAAAGTTAGTTTTTAGTCTATTGACGATTGGCAGCCGGCAGGCCTTATAATTTGCATTTAGCAATTTGCAAAAAGCACTTTAGGTTTAGGCACCTGTATTTTTTTAGAAGCTTCTTCCTTTGTTTCTCGATTGTTGTTGACCGCCAACAATAATGTGGACCATATAAGCCCAGGACCAAAAAGAAGCCAAAGCCAGGAGGCCTCAGGACTGACGACGAGTGTAACTGAACAACGATTGACGATGAAGATTGGATGGGGCATGGACAGAATCATGGACTCCCTTAACTCCCTTTCATCATACTATATATACATACATAACACAGTAGACGGCTACGTAGCATTAATGTATTTTTTCCATTCATTCTAGATTCTAGTCATTCTAGTGTTAATTTCATTAGAAGATTAGAACTGCCACGTTGTAGTCACCACTCATGTGACCTTGACATGATAGTCGACTATTCGCGATGCAGTAATAATTACATATTCGTTTTGGATTTGGAGTATTTGGACCCTACGTTCACGTTCAACATTCGATGCCATGCTATTAGTTAGTTGTAATAAACAGGGTAGTTTGCGTAGCATATTACCTAGTTAGATATGGGATCGTGACCGTGGGTTGTATTTTGTATTAATGGCAGTGGCAGTGGCAATGGCATGGATTCATTTTTGCTAAAATAGCATTTCCTCAACATGCAGTGCATGCAGTACATAATACATAGCACCTCACAATACTGACCCATTGACCACTTTAAGCGCACTAACTATTGCTTAATTGTGGTAAATTGTAAAGGTCTGCGGTATTGACCTATAGAGCCCGCTCGAAATGTAGTGTAATTAATTATTGGATAAGCATTAACCAATAATAGATGATGACTGATGACATTTTTATTTTGTAGTTGTTTGATAAACATGTAACGTGTAGGTAGCTATTATTATTATTAACTATACTTACTTACAAAGTGTAATGCTTATTTACAGAGCTAACTCTCATTTTGCAATGCTATTATATGTAAATGAAGACTCAATTTAGTATCTAGGTGGGAACGGATTCAGTTATAAAGTTTTTTAGAAAAAAGTTGACTTTGCAGATGATATCATATGTAGCATGTGTTATTATAACAGTAACGGTCAAATTCCCATTCTCATTACTTTCGTTTTCAGACCCGTGTCAAAGATAGATCAGCTCAAGGAGAGGCCAGGTAAAACAAGTATGAACCGAAAAACCTAGTTTCTTATAATAAGTCCTATTAAATAGGTGTACGAGTTCTTAAAATGTATTGGGCAAGTGAGTTGATTTTGTAATAATAATAACAATTACTCAGCGAGGAATTTTTCTTGTGTTTGCTTTATTACAAATTACATATACATAGTCCGAGCCAATGTTTTTAAATCAGAAAGATATATATTGCATGCCTAGGTTTAAAGGACAGGGGTCACAGAAAGAAGTCCAATACTTTATATCCTTATAACTTCTCAATCGCAACGATTGGTTTACTAAAACTTTAGATTGCGCTAAAAAATGATGGAGAAGTTTTTACTTTAAAAAATAACTAAATCGGGTCTTTTTTGCTGCAAAACCTCTGGCCTGGAGTCTAAAATTAGGAAAAAAATATATAATTATAGCAAGTTCATGAATTAAATATGGCAAAATGTTTATATTCAGCTGTTTTGAAAGCACAAACCCGATTAATACATTTTGGAGCACATCAAAATTGTTTCTACAAAATTAAAAGCAAGCAAAGCATGCTTTTAAAGAAATTCGGTTGAAATTGCAGACATATTTCTGAATTTCTGCTCTGTAAACACTTTTTTCTCTGTATAACTTTTAGAAATATATAAGAAAAAGGTTCGCGTTCGCACTGTATCATATTTTGCGCTGAAAATGCACTCATTCCTGCTGTCATAAAATGGGTATAGGTATCTACCTACATCGATTCTTTTAAATAATTAAAACAAATCCTAAGAAAAGCAGTCGTTATAAGTATAGGTAGTAGTTTTGATTTATGGGATGACTGTGCCAGAATTGGCCAGCATTGTCCAGCAATGTCAATAGTGCCATTCCTTCCCTAATTTCGGTCAGCCATAGTTTTGTACAAATGATCCCATTTACTTACTTAAATGATGTTATCATCAATCATCACGAACATTATTTTTCCATTGAAATCTCTAAAAATCAAAATGAATAAAACTATCGTTGAAGACTTAACCTGCTTTTCGAAACGGTACTGTTTCTAGCTTTACATCTTTTTGTCCGTGTTAATTTCTTGTTTTGCACCTTTTTGACAATGCTAATTTCTTGTTTTGCACCTTTTTGCCAATGTTAATTTCTTGTTTTTCACCTTTTTGAAAATGTTAATTTCTTGTTTTGACCTTTTTAAAAGTGTTAATTTTCTGTTTTTCACACTTTTGAAAGTGTTAATTTCTAATTTTTACCTCTCTGAAAGTCATAGTTTCTGGTTTTGACTGCTTTTGAAAATGTTATTTCTAGTTTTGATGATAGTTTTAAAAAAGTCAACTTCTAGAAAAAGGCACTCTTCTAAGGGATTCTTTCCATGGTTTCCCAGTTGGGAATAGGTTAAAACAGTGTACTTCTGTCTGGAACACTCTGTACGTTACAGGTAATAATTTAAAGCATTATACCAATGACATTAGTCACGAATTCCTTACTGCGTTCATCCTGTTGATGCTAAATTCAGTTAAATACAGGTTAACTACCTAACCACGTTAATATTGACAATTGGGAGATTGGGACAGGGGAAGTTGAACGTGGGGAAACTTGAGGAAAATATTAATAATTTGTGGTTGACGAAGGAATGAACGGCGTGCCGAAAGTGTCCTCTTCCATGGACAGAGTGAAGTTGCGAGATGGCAAGCAGAGGACGGAGGAGATGTGAGCTCCTTTTTGGGATTTGCCAATCCGGTGAGTGGATGGAAGTGGACGAGAAGTTCTGCTCAACTCTGCAGTCACCTGACTCACAACCACACCGGCAGGATTCAACAACTTGGGTGAGAACTACTCCTCGGTAAACTGCTACTTTTAGAATTTGTAAAAATTACTTTTAATTCATCTTTTGTACTCATTTAAATCAGTTTTTAATTGTTATTCTCTTCGTATCTATCTAGCACAGCTTCCTTTCCTCTTTCTGTTGCATCAAATCCGAAGATGTTGTCTAGACTTGTGAGACCCACTTCCTCCCTAGCTGGAAGCTTAGGTAATGGTATTTTTTGTTTAGTTTTAGATCATAGATTAATTCTACTACATATTTTAGATTGCAAGCAGGTATCAGGTATGGCATACTTCACACTTGTAGTAACTAGTGTGGTTAAAAGTTAAAATGGCATATATTGCTAGGATTAATTAGAGTATCTCTTCACCTAAAAGTCAGAGGTAAAGTTGAAAGTCCATATTATTTTGCTAACCGCTCAGTTGAGTTTTTGTTTTGTATTAATAGTTGATAGGTGACTAGTTGCTAGTTCATAGCTCGTAGCACCTTCGTCAAGGTTAAAGGTTAAATATTAGAAAACCAATCCACTGAATTTAGGAATGTAAATAGTTTGATTAAAACATTTAGATTGGTAAACAGTGGAGAGGAAATATCTGTTTTGTTTAGGGTTGAGGGTAGGTAAACGGTTGATAGTAAAGATTGTGTGTTGTATGTGAATAGGAAGTTATTTTGCTCCTGCATAATATAGTAATAGTGCAAATGCAATTACTTAATCAAACTAAATAACTTTGAATTTACAGGACAATTGAATGGTTTCCAACCATCTCAGTCGGTGATTGTCAGAGTTATTTCCACGACTAGCCCAAAGAATAAATATCAAGAAGGGCCGGACCGAGACTTAGTCAACTTTCCTCGTCCAAAGCGACTTCAGAATCCTCCTGCAGTTTCTCTTGGGTTCATTTCGGAGAATTACTTGAAGTTTTTCTACCCAAAAACCGGTGTTACAGGCCCATGGGTATTTTCCGTCGGACTTCTTACTTACCTTCTTAGTAAGGAAATTTGGGTGCTGGAGCACGAGTTCTGGAATGGTGTGTCACTCTTCATTATTATCGGTTACGGTGCAAAGAAATTCGGGAAACAACTCGGGGATTATTTAGGAGGAGAGGCCCAGGTACGTTGTGTTTGTCTCACTTGTCGTCCGTGTTACAGGTGTATGATTGTTGCTGAAACTTTTCGTTAGTGTAATTTTTTTTTAATAATTCAAAAAACCATCTATTAGGCTGAGTTGGATAACTTGAATGCGGGGAAAAACGCTGAAATCAAATTTTGCAAGGACAGCATCGAAGCCGAGAAGAAATCCCAATGGTTTGCAGAGGGTGAAAAAGAATTGTTCCAAGCCAAGCGTGAGAATGTAGCTTTTCAGGTAGAAGCTGAATACAGGCAACGCTTGATGAATGTTTACAGTGAAGTGAGGAAGAGGTTGGACTATCAAGTCGAAAAACAAAACGTACGATTTCTATTTGCTGGCACAATATAATTAATATCCGGGTTAGTTTTCAGATTGGAACATTACTCACTTATGTATTCACCTAATTGTTTTTATAATTATTATTCATAGGTCGAAAGGAATGTCCAGCAGAAACACATGGCAACTTGGATCATCAACCGTGTTACGAAATCTATTACAGCTGAACACGAGCAAGAAAACATTAAGAAATGTATTTCCGATTTAAGGGCGCTCGCAACCAAGGCGTAAACATCCCATAATTCCTGACATGATGAAAAAATTATTCAATCTCCAGGTCTCGATCGCTAGATAAATTATTCATCATACAATTTGCTAGAAATTCATGAAATTCTAGAAACTCCAGTTAAAAGTTTTAAAACCGAAATACAATTTAATGATGGCAATGTATAGTGGAAATAGGATGTTACTACATAATGTCTGTAAAATTACTGTTTATGCTATGAATAAACATACAGTTTAGTCAAAACGTTAGCTTGACTCACTTTGTCATTTCAATAACTCAACTATTTATTTTCACAGGTTATATTTGTGATATTATATAACATGATTTAGTACTTCGATTTGGTTAGTCATAGCTGTTATTTATCATTCCAAATTTGCTTCCGAATGAGGCCATAAACCAACGAACAATACAAAAAACAATGTATTACAGATAATTAACTTTCAAGCTGTAGGACTGTGATAGGGTTGAAGTTATAGCCATGCCGAAAACTTCTTTGTGGAGTGTACCATTCATTCGTTATTACTATATTCTTTGTGATTATTTATAAATAGTATGGTCGTAGTTCAGTTAGAAAAATGCAGAATAGTTCACACATTCATGTACGACTGCTTGAGATTAGACAAGGCAAAACTGACACCTCATTCAATTCCTACTTTAAATTAAGACAAGAAGGCATTTAGTAGCATCATATTTTATTTAACATGAATGAGAAGATTCACCCGCAAGACTTTAACATTAGGCTCGTTTGTAAAAATACAAATAACCCAAATCCTTGGGCAGATTTTCTGAGACAGCTACTTTATGATCATTGAATATGACCCACTGATTTTCTTTGAGAATGTGACAGACATAGTGGCCCACCATTGAAGAGGATCCCATGTGAGATACAAACGCCACTAACTTGTACTCTGCAAAACAAAAAAAGAAAACAAATGAACTCTTATTCTATGCCTTTTGTAAACTTTACTATTAAAAAACCAATGGTATAACTCACTGCCTAAACCATCGGTAACGTTGGGCGGAAGGTTGGAAGGACTTGGCCCTTCGTTTACCGTAGGAGCTAAAGGAGATGAATTAATTTCGTCAGGGTGGGAGAATATCCAGTCTACAGCTCTCTCAATATTATTATCTGTTGCTTGTAATGCTTTCGTTGCTTGATCCGTTGTAAAGCCCATACTCATGACTTGGACTAGAGCACTCGGGTCAGCAACAAAAGGTGTTGAAGAAGCGTTCCCACTATCGAGCGGATCATTTAAGCTTGGGTCATCCAAATGCTGCATTATCCATTCCATAGCAGCTTCCGAGCCTGAGTTACCCGTAGTAATAACAGCTCGACGAGATGCATTTGCTTGAAATCCCATTTCAACTAGCTGAGCAACTACCTGTTCATCCACTGTAGGCTCTACAGCAATGAGCAAATATTAAGTTCCATTATGAATACTGCGTCATGCCTTTCCCTTTAATACGGAAAATATATACGGAAAAAAACTCTTTCGTAAAAAAATTATTAACCTTTAGCCTTTGCCGCTTCATCCGGAAGTTCTTTCTCATTCGGCTGCAAACCTTGACCTTTGAGCAATGTAAGGTCAAGGTCAAACGGCATGTCTACGGTAACATCCAACTTTTTTGGCATCCAGTCTTCACCCACAGTAAATTTCTTAAGTTGAATAACTAAGTAGTCAGGAAAAGTAGATAGCCGCGTAAACCTAGACCACACAAGTTTCAGAATTATTAAAGTCCCTCTGACGGCGGAAAGTAATTATACATTAATTTGAATTATAATCCACTCTTACTTGCTAGCCGTTCCGATTCTTTTGGTTCCCGAGCTATAAAATGGGTCAAGTACTTCACTAGCAATGAATGCTTGAAGACAGGCTTCAATGGGAATTTTGGGGCGGACCAGTTCGTCGGGAGGTCTACAAACAGTGAATATCGATTATTTATTCTAACACATGAAACATTCGGAATGATTAATGCCTAGTTACAAATATCCGAGTCAACTTCCTATAAATTGGCAACAAACTTTCAATTAAGTCATAGGGTATTGTAAAACAGGAGAACATACTACACATTTCTGGTTTGTGTTTAATCATTTTTTAAACATGGCACTACTATGTTCAAATCCTAAAAAAAGTAACATGTTACTTACAGTCTTTTGCCATCCGACTCAACTTGAGCCTTCTTGGCTTCATAAGCAGCAACTTCCGCTCTGTTTATTGCTGCTTCTACTGGGATCGGCAACGGGAGACAATATTCAACCCTGTATGAGTATCGCACTAAACCAGAAGCATCACACGACACTTTATCTTCTACTTGGAATTTGAAGCAGTCTGCAGGATTTTGTTCGAACCGACTATGACGCTTTAACAACAGTCAAAAATGAGTATCACCACTGATGCATAATAATTCTAATCGAGATAGTTACCTCTAAAAGTTAGTAATACAATTTTACTATAGTGCATATTACCTCCATCACATTAATGAGGTGCAAGAAAAATTCTTGTGCATCTTGTTGCCGTTTAGTGGAAAATTCTTGATGACCTTTTCCGATAAGTGAGCGAAACATTGACGCATTAATTCCTTCTTGAACCATGACCGAGGGGCCCAACAACGTACCTTCTTCTGGTTGCTCTGCAGGGGGATTTGAATATTTACCTGACAACAGTCCTAAGCACACCTTAGACCTGTGAATGAATTCGTGTACATTTAATTTACAAATACTCGTATTAATTATAGATTAACAAACAGACGTATTGTATTGCTGCTTACATCTGGACATTAAAATCATTTGCAGGATCTGCAGAACCATCAAAGTACTGACTGGCGTTGGTGGCGAATCTAAAATGTTTCCAAAAGCATGTGTTTCCAATGTAATGAGTTCGTGCGTCAACTAACGCCTTCTCTATTCGAATTTAAGTGAGTAAGTACAAACATAAAATATACTTCAAACCCATTACCATCTCAAAAGTTCTTACCGATTTGGAAACGTAGGAATTGAGAACAGAACTTGCATTATCGAATTCATATAACATGAATTGCCAAGATTAAGAAAACCCGTAAATCCAGGACCGTACAGAGGTTGCAACTTTGTACCTGCTTCTTGAATAGTGTTCCACTCGCCTAGCCGTTGATTCAGATCGATTTCCATTTCAGCCATAGATTTATCTGTCTAAAATCATACGACAAAAATTAAAATCACTCGGACGTTCCAAATGTTGGACTCCAGATGCTGCGATCTTTTTCAGTAAGGAGGGGCAGTGTATGAATAAATAAAAATATTTCTGGTACTTACTTTCTCCATTTGGGTTATATTAATGCCAAAATGGGCCAAATGTTGTGTCAACATAGGATCCTCTACCATTTCATCTTCAGCATAAGAGAAAACGTCCGCCCTACCGTCCGCCGTAATTGTTCCCAATTTAACAGCCAACGGGTATTCTACGAATCGAAACATAGATTTAGACTTTTCAGATGTGTGCACGAAACAAGACCACGTATTTGTTTAGAACGAACTTTATGTAATTTTAAATATTTACTAGTCTTTGCATAGTTTTCAATTGCATGGTTGTTTCCTCCAGAACCGTCAAAAAATCTTCTCCCGCAAAAAATAGCTCCGTCAGTTAAATTTAACCATAGGTTTTCTGTCATATTGCAACCTTCTACTTCACATTTCCAACCTGTGGGAGGAATCTTTTTCCCGTTGTTGTGCTGAACAAGTGTAGAAGCATACCTTAATTCCATTCAAACAGTTTTTTTTTAACTCTTTCAAAACAAAACAAAAAAAACATGTCTCGAAAATACGATACTCCACTAAGATACTTACTGAGAAACTCTGCGTAGTTCCCCATCCCAAGTTCCTGCCATTGCTTCTAAATCGGCTAATTTCGTTGCTGAGTCAGCAGCAAGAATAGCATTAACTGACATAGTTACCTACGGAATTTGATACAAATAATATCAGTATTTACACCTGCAAAACCAGTGCGACTTTTTGTCGAACATACAAAGCCTGACTTATAAAGAATATATTCATTCAGATGACTAGATTACTTACCACATCAGGGAGATTCGCATTCGGCAGGGGAATCTTGTGAAAGCCGGGAATCACAACCAAATTATGAGTTTCTTCTGTTTCAATATCAAAGTCACCCGCATTAGCGTCGAATCCACCTTCGACGCCGATTGCAAACCGCGTGACTTTCCTTTCCGGCCCGTCATTCACTTGAGGCTTAGGGATCTAAACATATGAAGTACATTAAATCGCTATCACAACGTCAATGTTTCTTAATACAATTACGAGTGCCAAAATGATGACACTGCAAAGATATTCTCGAACTTGTCATCAAACTTCTAACGTTCAAGCTTAATCGTGTAAATGATGTACCCGACTATCTCACCTTTGTTCTGATTCTTCTGATATGGAGGAAAATGGACTCGTTTGTTTTTCGACTATAACGCTCAACGTAATCTTGACCGAGACCCCAAAATGTATTTAGCGATACGTACAGGCCACTTTCCGTTTCCTACTCCAACACAAAGTACCACCTTTAGCCACACTCGAATGCAATAATAATGAATAACAATCAGTTGAGACCAAGTGCCAAGATTCCAGAACTTCTGTACTGAATTCCAGAACCTCAAGTTCTGGATTTCCACCCC
>JAQFZC010001662.1:0-28000 GCA_034695205.1 Dicyrtoma fusca | reverse complement strand
TTTTTTCATCGTCCAGCATTTTTGGGAACATTTTTTCCGGGAACATTTTTTCCGGGAACATTTTTTCCGGGAACATTCTTTCCTACAATCACACATATTATGTCTGTTTTCGCACTCGGGAACATTTTTTCCTACTCGGACATTGGGAACATTTTTTGGGGAAACACTATCTCCGTATACGAACTACAGGGCAGATTTTTTTTTAACAAACTCTCTATGATTATAAATCCCGCTAAATCGATGTAAATACATACCACCATTTGCACCGCCGGAAGGCCAGCAGCAAATTATATTATATTAGTTGTGTAATTTTTCAAAATCGTGGAACTACTTGCGACAGTGTATCAGCAGTCTTTCCACTTTGAGGATGCAAAAAGAGGTTTCATTTGGGACTAAAAGCAAAATAGATACGTCTTATCGGAAAAGTCGAAAATGCACAGTGCGACGTATCCATCTATTTAAAACACGCATTTTTTGGATGTAGTATCACATTTTGATTTTAGTATTTTTTGAATTACCACCAACATGCAACATGATGCTTTCAAGGCATTGTGGATATGTCACATTTGGTTTTAGTCCAAAATACATGGCCTTAGCTCATTTTGCATCTCAAAAGACGATTTGCTACTGCAATGACTAATAATTTGCGAAGTGAGCTATTTGGTCTTATAAAATAAATGTAGGGTGACGCATAGATGTTGACAGTTTGACCGATGCATTGGATTATGGCATGGTGCACGTGTGTGCATGTAGGTACATATGTACATGGCTTGAACTTGTTCGTTATCATTTCTCTGCAGTTAGTGCAGTTAGTTTATGTCTCAAGAACGTTTGAATAGAAATGTTGCGAACGAGAGTTAAATTGATAACTCACCTTTACTTCTACTTCTATCACCAGCTAACTTGCATTATTTCTATTACTATTACTGGAGGTTTGTAAACGTTTCCGACATGCCATCACTTAAGAAGCAAAAAGTTATCCACCTCCGATTTTTTCTAAAAGCAACTTGACATACATATATGTTTATGCGTACACTATGGCTTATGGATATATGTACATCACTTTTCCGGTAGCCAAAATTGTTTCTGCATCAATTTGCTTCTCCAACCATGAAAAACAACTTTGATGCAAAAGCTAAAAATAGCTGTATTTTTGCAAGGGATAATAAAAGACGTTATTGAAACGTTTGTCCGTTTGTAAGGGTATTTGATTCAGTCAGAAGTTGAATTGCAATTGCGCAATTACAATATTATTTCTCGGTAGAAGGATTCCTTAGAATATAGATACATCATAGCGTTCTAGAATAAGTTCAGACCAATAACATGTTCAAGAGCAAAGCAGAGTTTCTAATTTTAAAACAGAAACGTATATGCGGTGCAGATATAACTCCCTTATTGGTCGCAATACATTGTTTCTACATAAATGTGTAATAAATGTACGTAAAATGCGAATCTACAGTCTACACTGCTAACGCAATACAGTATGACCCAGTTAAAAAAAATACGTTTTTAAAATTCAAAATCGTATGGCCATGATTTCCGTGGCGTATCATAATATCGAAAGTGATTTATTAAAACCATAGCGCATTTCAGCAATTTAGACAAATTACTTTATTATTTCATTCACTGAAAAATCACGGGTGCATTTCATTTTATTGCAGACAGAAGCAAAAATAACATATAACACATAATAAATAACAATGATAACAAAAGCAGACAAACTCTTGTGTAGACTTCAAAAATTTTTATTTTGTAATATTTTATAATATTTCCCCTCCTTCGGAATAAATAAAAAAATAAAGTTGTATGTATGTACTAAGCCATTTGTAGTTCAGATTTATACAAATTATTAAAAAGGCTGGGCTTCTTTTTGTTTCTTTCTACACTTTCGTAAATTTTCAAATCAAAATTTCAGCATATCACGGACGTCGAGCGGGGACGGGTAATGTACTATTTTAAACCTAACTGCAAGTAGAATACGAATTACGGACTCCGCCTTCCATATTGAACTTTGACCCAATTTAACACAAAGTTCGTTTTTGTGTGAATATTTTAAAATTATTACAAAAAATGTTGATTTTACTGAAAAATCAACTGTAGGTGTGAAATCTCTTCTTCAGTTCCGTTAAAACGGTGTACTACACGTTAGCATTTATGCATTTTCGAATTTTCTAAGAACTGAAACATCTCAAATGAAAAATAAAAGTGCATGGCATGCACGTCCAGTGGGGACATGTAATGTACAATTTTAATGCTAATTGCATCTAAAATACGAATTGTATGGACTCCAGAGTCAACACTGAACTTTGACCCAATTTTAACCCAAAGAAAGTTGATTTTTTCACATTTTTTGAATATTTTTGAACATGTTTCAAAAAATACTAGTTGTACCTACTGAAAAACAAGCAATGGATATTGGATCTGTAATTGCATCGCCATTTCCGTTAAAACGGTGCATTAAGCGGGAACAGTTGACCAAAAATTAAAGTTTCCATCAAATTATATAGACACTTTAGTACCTAACAAATAGACTTTCACTTGTTGAGACCCATAAATTTTTCCCATAAATGGTTTTTGAAAGTGTAGAAACCTATGTACACCTACCGACTTTGTATTTAATGGGTATGGTAAATTGGTATACCTAAATAAATACTAAAACATAAAATAAATGAAAAGAATGATGCGATGATGTGATCGTGATGTGATTATTGGTATGGGAAAATGGGAATGATGGGATTGTGGTTAAAGTGTTGATGGCGTTGATGCGTTCTTGACACCTCGACAGTTCGTCACTTGACCAAAATATCAGAGTTTGAGGGTGAATTTGCGGGTAAATGAAAGATGAGGATTCAAACCAATGGAAATTCTCCACCCTTGCAGATGAGTTCAGCCAATGCAGCGATCCCACGTGAGTCCACTGTACTACACGTCAATTAGTCTGAAAGGAACTTGAGTCTCAACTCAACGTCTATCTCTCACCACGTAAACTACATCTCTGCTCTGCACTCCGCTTAACCCAACACTCGCCTCTCCGAACATTTCCGCTTAAGCGATTCCACAATAACAAATGCACTCAGCGGAGTCTATCGCACTCCTCAAGTATTCCTTATTTTTAAACAATGAACTAGTCCAGCTTAGTTCCTCTCTCAAAGAACCGAAAATGATTCCATAAAATTACGCGTATTTTGTATTTACAATTACAAGAACCAGCAAAGTAGTTCTACTTTTTCCGGTTCAACATCACTAGTGGCTTAAGTCGAATAAATCTCTCCAAGTGTCAGTGCCAGTAGTTCAGTAAGTGCTGTGTAAGTAAGATTGTAAACTATTATCTAAAAATCTAAAAACTACATAATTTTGTATCATTTCTTCCCTGGAAATCCCCCCCCCCCCCTCCTTGCCTCCCGGTTTCTTTATTAAGGCTTAGAATTGAACCAAAGAGTGGGTTGTTCATTGGTCCTTTTGTATCAGTTGTCAGTGGTGACCGAAAATATTGTATATTTCGCCTATTTTTTTTGGTTTTTCACTCTTGGATTCTTGGATTTTCATGAGCCTCATTGCCTGCTTATTGCCTATGAATCTGAGTCTGAATGTCGGCTTACAGTGTGATGCGACATGATAATAATAATAGTTACTCTCGACTAGCAACTATTACCTAATTAACGGAAGTTTGGTCAAACCCTCCCAAAAGTTGAAAGTAATAGTGATCATAATATTGAATATATCGTTATCGTTGATCGTGTAGAGTATTTTTTGGTTTGAGGCTTCAGGAACTCAAGGAAGTATGTAAGTTTTTGATATTTGATGGATGTGTAGTAACTTTTGACTTTTTGCGATTTCAGTCATTAGTTCACTAGTTGTACATTGTGCTAGGGCTTTGATTGTTGATGGGGTCGTAATAGTAATAATAATTATTGTTTAAGAATTTATTATTATTTTTGTTACTAATTTAAAGCAAATTGATACAGATAGTTTGGAACCTTTTCGAAAAGCCACATGTTTCATTTGGATCTGCAGTTAGTTAATGTTTTAGTAGTTGCTGGTTGTGGTGAAATGATTATGTTCCTTTGGTCCGGATTTGCATATTTATAGACTGGTGTTAGCAATTTAGCAGGGTCAATCAGTGCAAAATCATATCAAAAATAATAGGAGAGTTGAAGAAGTTATTTGCTTGGCTTAGCATTTAATCAGCATTTTATTACATTACTAGTTGCACTCCTATTTCATGCAGTGAACCAAGAATGTAACCACTTACTGGCGTTAATGGATTTAACCGTGTATTGAATGTCATTAACTTCAAACTCGATTTGTTTGAAGAAGTAGATTGGCTTAGGTAGAGTAAATTGACGTACGAGACGTATACGTACAGTTATACATCGTCCAGGGTTGTATACTATATAGGTTCGTATGCATATTACTGAAAATGATTATGCAATTGAGCATCATACTTCTGAACTGAACACAAGTACTGATCGAAAACTCTGTAATTTTTTAAAGCTACACAAGTTCAACGTCTCATGATACCGCGGTCACTGCAGTACTGCAGTCCCATGTTTGTGTGATATGAACTTAAAATTACTAGTATAATGTAAGATACCGTTCAGTATTAAGAAATACCACTGTTTAAACGTTCATTAAGTATGTATAGTTTTGTTTGTATTTGCATTGCTTTGCGTAACCAATTAGCCAGTTCTTTATTCATTCTTCCTGATAATTGTTTTTATAGTATGTTTGTATTTACTTTTAAGGAACCACGCTGTTGATAAAAACTGAACTATAGGCTTGCAGGATGAAAGTGGAAGTCAATAAGAAAATGGATTTGTTGACCATACTTCTATCGTGGATAAGTATAACTTCTTATCCAGGTAAAATAATAAAGATACAGTGAGATGAAAAAGTATTTTGCTGTCGTATATTTATCGTATATATGTATATTTCAAAGAATGCCCTTGTAAAATAGATTTTGTTTTTATTTCGAAACATTAGGTGTAGACAGTGGAACAGCGGATGTTCAAAATCATCTTGATATGGGAAGAATTCATCTAGAAAACCGTCAATTTTCAGATGCTTTAACTCATTTTCATGCAGCGGTGGAAGGAGATCCCAATAATTATCAAACGTACTTCAAAAGGGCTCTTGTTTTTATGGCTCTTGGTAAATATAACCAAGCTTTGAAAGATTTTAGTAAAGTTATTGAAATCAAGCCTGACTTCTCTGCTGCTGTTCTTCAAAGAGCCAATTTGCTTTTGAAGCAGGGGCAACTGGATCAAGCACATATTGATTTTGAAAATGTGGTAAGGAATATAAGGAACCTACAATTTCCCATTTTAATTTTTGCTGTTGCGAAGCTTAATTAAAAACGTGTCTTATTCCTTTAGCTAAGGCATGAGCCTCACAATGCTGACGCACTTAATGGATACGAAATGGCAGAAGTATCAAGGAGAGACCTGGATGAAACCAAATACTATGTTGAGATTGACGATTGTAATACGGCTGTTGAATTGCTTACCAAACTAATTGAAACTTGTCCATGGGATCCATCACTTAGAAAAATGCGATCGGATTGCTACTTAAGTTTAGGGGATGCTACCCATGCTGTGTCTGATCTCCGTTTTGGTACCAAACTTGTTATGGATGACACCGATGGGTTATACCGCCTTAGTTCTATACAGTACCAGTTAGGAGAAATCGAAGATTCTCTGCGAGAAGTACGGGAGTGTTTAAAATTAGATCCAGAGCATAAATTCTGTTTTCCTTTGTATAAAAAATTAAAAAAGATCGATAAGTCAAAACAAGGAGCGGAGAAAGCTGGTGAAGAGGGTCGGTTTGGGGATTGTGTTGATGATCTCAAGAAGGTAAATAGTCAATAATTTTTCTTCTCATTTAGTGTTGTAAATAATGTAAATCTCAATTATAAAACAAAAAATTGGAAGGTAATTTTATATGTTCCTTGAAAAAATGCAGGCTTTGAAAGCAGATCAGCAGATGCCACAAATGGTGGAATGGAAACTTCGTCAGAAAAGTTGTTGGTGTCATTTGAAGAATAATGATGGAACCCATGCTGTTGACCAATGTACTCGTGCCCTAAAAATCCGTGAAGATGTTGAAATTTTGTGTAATCGTGCAGAAGCATATCTACTAAGTGATCTCTTTGCTGAAGGTATTGGTTTTTATTCTTTTATGGTAAATCGGTGTTTACAGTGTTAGCGGTAAAAATCCAAATGTTTCTTGATCATTTTCTTCTGTATTTGCATGTGCCCAGCAATCGACGATTATAGACGTGGACTTGAATTAGAAGAAGATAATCGTCAAGCCCGAGAAGGTATGCAACGCGCACAGAAATTACAGAAGCAGGCAAAGAAACGAGACTACTACAAAATTCTTGGCGTGAAAAGAACAGCAACCAAACAAGAGATTGTCAAGGCTTATAGAAAAGCAGCTCAAAAGTGGCATCCGGACAACTACCAAGGAGACGAAAAGAAAGCTGCGGAAGCCAAATTTATTGATATCGCAGCTGCCAAAGAAGTCTTAACAGACCCTGAGAAACGACAAAAGTTTGATCAAGGGGACGATCCTTTAGATCCTGAAGCTCAGAGTAGTCATCAACACGGATTTAATCCATTTCAACATTTTCACTTTCAAAATTCTGGTCCTTTTCAATTTAAATTTAATTAAAAAATAATTGAATTGAATAGGAATTGAATTGACTAATCTTGTACCTTAGTATTAGTGATTTTTCGAATTCAAAGAAAAATTCCCCCTAGCTTTGCGTAACAACAATAATTGCATGAAAAATATTGAAAAACATTCTACCGAAATATACTCTTGCCGAACATTGGTCGACTCGAATGCAGTTTTGTTATAAATCGTACGTCAATTAATAATTCTAAAGTGAACAAGTGAAATGGTTATATTTATTTGTTAATCACTGCTGCAATAATAATTATTGTTAATAATTTATTGGAACTATGTAACCACTAAGGTATAAATAACCCAACACCTCAAGTTCGAGTCACAGCATTCACAATCTCGGTATACATGCATAATATTCAATATTCGATTTTGAGCATAATGATTGACTGTGTACTCATACCATTATTGGTGCTATATTTTGGTTAGTTGATATAGTTTCTAGGAATAAATTTATAACAGCTTCTTCTATTCTGTGCTGTATTAATTTTGAAAAATCGGAGCAAATATATGATAATTCTGAATGCTCCCTTGTTAAGTTGCATTTTAATGCAGTAGCCATACTAAAAATTAAATTATAAAAAGTCCTTAAAGGTTAAGGTAAAACTCACATTGCATTTTGACAGTGTGTGAATGTGAAAGTTGACAGTTTAGTTACATGTTACGGTACCAGTAGAATAAACTGTACAAGAAAGTAAAGTCTTTGTAGCCCTAGTTTGAGAAAAGAGAAAATGTTTTCTAACAAGCGTCTTACCCACAATTAAAATTATAAACGACATTACAGATTACAGTCCGCTGTAGTCTGTACAAATGTGTTGACACTGACTAAAAAACTGTATCTTTGAAAATTTTAATATCTTCCTTGTAATCGTATTCATACTTTTTAAAAACCAAGTTTGTACGTTAAATCGATGGATTTTAAAATTTGTACGTATTTATAGGTAACATTAGTTAATATCATAGTGATCATTATCATAGTAAGTGTGATCGTATTGTTATTATTTTAGCTACGTTTATTATTTAATTATTAAGTTGGTAATCTGGGAAGAGCTTTTGTGTTTGACGACTTTCTAGAGACTAATAATTTTGGGGGGTTTAAGTTTTATATTTATGTGATTACTTATTAGTGCACACAGTTATCAGTTTCTCCGTATTTATGTAATTGTAAGAAAGACTAAACTTGTAATTACTACGATTGAATGCTACTTTTTTAAACGGTTTGTTCTGGACTTAAACGGTTTGGTGATTGTTTTGTGATTCGCCTGTACGGATTTATACTCCGTTTGATTTGTGTTGGAGTTACAGATTCTGTTCAAAGGAAGAATTTGATATGTAAAGCTTGGAGTTTACATAGCTTCCAGTTTCGACGAATGTACATAAAAACCAAGTGGTAATTGGATGGGATTTGATCGTCTACAAAGGGACATGTCGACCATATCTTCGTTCTTCAGTTAACAGTTGACTGCGTTACAACATTGAGTGTACTTGTTTTCCATAAAAGTCATGTGGGTAGTTAATTAGTTAATTAAATTATATTTAAATACCAGTTCACTGAATTGATATGACTAATTACTCATTAATTTCAAATTATTTAATTCCTTAGCTAATAATTTAAGTACTTATAGGATAGGATAATATGGTTAACGTTAAGTTGAAATGATTATGACAACAGATGTGTGATTATTTTCGTGTGCACTGAAATATTATGTGGTGAGGTTCTCACTATACTTATATATATACCTAGTAAGATTTAGTTGGGGGTCGTCTCGTCTCGTCTTAATTAGTTGGAATAATTTCGGGTATTATTCCATAAACACGTACAGTACATCCAAGCAGTAGCAATTGATACAGTAAAAAAAATTAACAGTACAACCAATTTAACTATACTTTGCTTCAGTCTGATCGACATCACCTTATTGCCAAAAAACTAAAAAAAAATTATTTATACTATACTTATTATAATCAATGTAATTACAGTTAACAACGTTAATCTAATGTTCCATCGTTTACATTTTACGTCGCAAGTTTATTTCCGTATCAAACCATCGATTCAAAAAGAAAAACGTACCAAATGTTCATTATGCATTAATTACGTGAATAATTTTATTACATTCAATAAATAACATATTCCAAAATATCACTACAAATTGATTATAATAACTATGAAGTAATGCATTGATGCATTTCGCAGAAAAATGAAGTAAAAAATAAAATACGAAATTTCCACCATTAAGGCTTAACGTGTACACTGCTAATTTTTTGGAGCTCAAAAATCTACAAAGAACATACAAAATACTCACTTTCATTGAGAAAACAGAACTTAGGTACCTAGGTACTTAAGTTCTGTAAGTACTTGCTTGTTTAAACTAATAATATAATATAGTACATAGTTTTATTTATCAAAGATTTCATGTATGAATCGGCTTATAAGGATAATTTATATATAACGATTAATTGCGTTTTAAATACATACAGTAAAGCATTTGTGCTAACCATCAGATGCAGAATTAAAAATTACCTACTACCTTTTTAGTGGATTTTTTTCAGCTGTCTGACCTTTGCGTAGTTTCCTGACTGCGATACTGGGGCATATTGAATTAGTGTTCAGCTGGACTGGGACTGTGGTATCATACCACGTAAAAATGTAGAAGCTTGAATTAAATTCCTCGTTTATTATCTTATCAACGCGCAGCGCTTATAAGATCGCTTATATTATCACTGGTTTTTTGCTTTTTACGCTCTTCGGTTTTAGATTTTTATTAGAATTTACTGATATTATCCCACTACTGCTCGAAATACTACTATAGCATAGTATTTAAGGAACAAACAACTATAACACCAGCAAACCTATAGCTGAAAGATATTTCGTACGAATGTCGGGCCTGCCTACTTTATATTCCTTAATGCCCAGTCAATTTGTTTTTTTTTAAAATTCGGAAGTTTCCTCCAATACCTGGTTTTAATTTAAAGTATAGGCTATTATCTATTACGATACGAGGTTCCAGGCAATGCCAGGCATTGAAATACGACATTAACCAAGTTTGAGTTCGTTTGCTCCGTGGTTTGTGGTCCGTCATTGGAAATCAATACATTATGTACTGAATGACTCGACAATAAAGCAAACTGAAACTGAAACTGAATTGCTTGCGCCCTATAGCATTACTTTACTTAAAACTGTCGGCTGTGAATTGCAATTTTCAATAATTCTATTCACGAAATAGTTGAAAAGGTGGTTATAAATATATTGCAATAGTTACATTTTGTAGTATAGATAGACATAGTTAGTACAGTTAGTTTGGGCAACGAAAATTCTGCTAAAAACACATAAAACCTGTCGCTTATTGGTCCAAAATTCTGCTTTTTTACGAGCCCAATTTTGCTACATTCTGCTGTCTTTATGGACCTGATTCTGCTTTTTTTAATCAGCAAATCTGCCCTTTATATTTTCTTTTTATTTTCCTACTAGTACTTACATACTTATTTCTCCTTCTAATTCTTTTTCCCCGCAAAATAATTATACGATGTTATGCTGTTTTTGTGCTTTTTAATTATTTTGGCTACTCAATTTAAAAGGGACACAAGTCCTAGACACTAGACACCGGCATCAATCTTCCACAAAAACTTACCCGAATTATGCATTCTATGTGATAATCATTGGCAAATGGAACTATAGAACATGGGTGGAGTGTGTTGGTTATTACTATTGGCGCTGGTGGCTTGTAGGAAGGTAGGAGAAAAAGTATCTGAAAAAAATATGGAATTTATTACTGAATTGTGTGTGGGAGCATCAGTCGCATTCGCATTCAGGACTGCTTACCGGGACCCCGCATTATTATTCCATTCCTTCCCTTCTCTAAAAGTACGAATTATGGATTTACAGATGAAAACTGCACTACGAAGCCACTATACCCTTTTTGACTTTTAACTGCCTCTGCCAGTGCCTATACACATCCTATGCATGCAGATTTACTTTACAGAGAGGTCTGCACTTGAATGCAGAATGCGGGAGGACTATTATACGGTTCATATTATGCATCATAGAAAAAGATGACATCTTCGAAAAATTCGAATGTGATATGCTATAGCTCTGGCTATGATATATATAATAAAGTTTGGGCATATTAAAAATTATCCAAGGGAGAAGAAGAATTGAGTTGGGAAGTATGGTTTGGTTACGGTCTGTAGGCGTAGGCTGGAGTGGAGGGAGCTCTGGGATTGGGATTGGAAGTTTGGAAGCAGGTAAGTAATAAAAAGGAAGCAAAATAAAATGCGAGGGATTGGGATTCTTTCATTCGACTTTACGGCTACGGCTAAAAAAGAAAGACTCGGGTTGTACTTGTAATAATAATACTTATATACGAGCATTCTCTTTCTCTGCCGTGCTGTCTGTCAGTCTCAATGTCTCAAATATGCGTAGCCAAGTCCTCTCATCTGACTCAGATGCAACATGCAAGGATGGAAGGATATGCGTGTAGAAAAGTTGAAAAGGAAAAAAAGAAGTCCCCAGTTGAGCCGAGATGCAAAGACGAGCGGATAAGCGAAAAGGCGGAATAGAATAGGAACGACTATTGAGGATGAGGAGAGGAGTGAGGAGCAGTGATAAGATAATGAAATGAAAAGTCGAATAGGTTCTGCTGGCACTCAGAATACTGAGATGGTGGTGAGCGAGTAGCCACGGCAGTGCCACCAGAACCCGAACAAGCCAGCTAATAAATGGTGGCAGTGGCAGGGAAAAAGATTTAACCATTTCTTCTTATGTTTATCTATTCTTCTGCCGCACACTTTGGGCCCATCCAAATATTAAGTCGGCCTACAATTTTAGGTACTAGCAGACCAGACAGACCTTTTCATAAAACTTCATAGTAACGCAGCTCATTAAGAAAGTGCAAACACCTAAAATTAACCTATTCCCAACTAGGGAACCATGAAAAGCATGCCTTAGAAAAGAGCATTTTTCTAGAAATCGACATTTTTAAAACGATCAAAACTAGAAATAACATTTTCAAAAGCAGTCAAAACCCGAAACTAAGACTTTCAAAGAGGTCAAAATTAGAAATTAACATTTTCAAAAAGATGCAAAACAAGAAATAACCACTTTCAAGAAGGTCAAAACAAGAAATTAACAATTACAATTACTTTAGATATGCATGCTTTTCAAAAGCATTACTTCAGGTATTTGCGGTTTTTAAAAGCGTTACTTCAGGTATTTGCGGTTTTTAAAAGCGTTACTTTAGATATGTACTTTTTCAAAAGCATTACTTCAGATTTGTGCGGTTTTTAAAAGCGTCACTTAAGATAAGTAAGTACGTTTCTTAAAAGCGTTACTTTAGATGCACAGGGTTTTTAAAAGCGTTGCTTTAGATATGGACGTTTTTTAAATGTTCAAGAATTGCGTTTTTAAAAAGCGCTACACTACTTATAGGTATGCGTTTGTAAAAAGCGAACAGATAATTTCAATATTCAAGTAGAACTTTAGAACCGGGTAGTTGCGCTCAAAAACCGGTTTGGCACTGCTTTAGATTTGATTGATTTATTTATTATTATTTAATGTTAAGCTATTATTATGAGTACATTTGACTATTTGGTGTGAATGGGCGACGTACTAACTGGACAGCCCCTGTGCTCTGTGCCCTCATCCTCTGCTCGTCAATGGCTTGTCCTGTGTGTGAGTGTGTGGAGAAACCGGACTGTTTGTGGACGGTGGAGGCTGGTGGGTGATGCAGTGTGGAGTCTGTGGCGACTGGCGAGACTGTGTTGTGGCTGTGTTTGAAAGTGTAGCAAGTGGAAAGCGGACTCTGACGTCACGCACGCCGACGCCCTGTGCACTCTCCGATGGAATTGACGCGAGAATTTTTCACGCGCTGAGATTAAGATTTGGCAAGTTTCAACGACAGTCAAAATGATTATTATTAACACTTTAATTACAATTACCCTCATCTTTACATATTGTTGAGCCCCTCATTTTATACTCAATTTTTAGTCACCTTCCCCCTTTACATGGATTTCCATCAGTCCCGACTTTTCACACATTTCTCTTTGTCCACCTGGTTCTTTCATCTTTTGTCATCATCATCATCATCATCATCATCATCTTCACCCTGACTGGATTGAGTGGACGGAATTATTGTCGCTTGTAGTGGATATCCATCCACCACCGATTCGTTTCGTATTTTTATCATCAATATATCAGGAATATTATTATTCTTTGGATGTTTCTTCTTCCGAATCCCGTGAATCTTCCTTCCGAGTTCCGACAGCTCCGAAACCTCCCTCTCGGACGACACTGGCAACTCTAGCTCATAGTTTGGACTTGGAGATTTGTATTTGTCATTTGTATACGCTTGGGTTGAGCAATTATTTTGGAGTTATATTATATTGATGTTTGAAGCTACTAAACTAAACTGAAAGTGACAGTTAACAGTGACAGTTGTCTGGTGTTTCCGTTTGATATTGATTTGATAGTTTTGCCCCAAACAACTAACATCAGCTACACACACACACAACACAGAGCTACTATCTACTATTTAATGTTTTTAAAAAATCTTTCGATGATTGATGATCAGTTGTCAGCTTAGTTTGTCAGTGCAGTGGTGGCTTTAGTGCACTTTGTCATCTGTTCCAAGATGTAGTACCCAAACACTAGTTTTGGATTTTAAACTTATATATTTCGTCCAGTACATTTATATTGTCTATTTGCTTTTATTCTTCTCAAAGTGTGTTTCGTTTCGTTACCGCTGTTTCAACTTGGGTTGCAGCTTATTTTCGGCTCTTGAACTTGAGACGTGGAACAGTAAATAATATGAAGTATCTTGTTTTTGTTGTTTATTCTACATAAATATTATTATTGTTTCTACGTTCTAACTTTACTTGCACAAATTATCACGAAGGAAAAGTATCTATCTCCCGCTTGCAACCTTCGTTGAAGTTGGAAGTCAAACCAAGCAATATTTACAATTTATGTCTTTTTTGGGACGTACGCGCAGTTTTCGGTAAATATTTACATATAATTATTGTATGTTGTCATTTGTTGTAGAAATCTAGAATCTCTCATGGCGAATTTATTATATGTACTTAGGCGTATTTTCTTTAATAATTAGTGATATACAGTGAAATCTCTATAATAACACCTCTAGGGGAAGCATGTTTTATGTCGTTATAGGGAGATGTCGTTATAGAGGGGGGTATTTAACATTGAAAAGATACACGACTTTTGTTTTCAATCCTGACACTATAGGGAGAATGTCGTTATAAAGGATATCGTTATAGAGCGATTCCACTGCAGATGAAACACTTGAATTTTTAGAATTTATTTTTCTGTTTTAGCATGGAATTTATCGTGGATTATACATGCGACGGACGTCATATTTGCCAGTTAAGAAGGTTGCGGGATGTCATGCACGTAGAGAAAACTGAAAAAAGTCAACAAATAAATACTTTCTGATACATTCAGTGGGAAGAAAAAATCAGTGTAGATGAATTGACCCATTCTTTTTTGTGTAAGCTCCTAGGTTGGTATTGTTACTAGTATAATTACTTGGTAGAATTATAAAATTTGTCATTCAGCTAGAAACCTGTCATGTGTTCTAATTGTTATTCATACAGATTTGTTGGGACTGCCTGAAAAAAAATAAAATGGCCACCGATAACAGCTCTGGTTGTTTGGATGACCCTAACTTTGCAACTATTTGCTCTTTTATTGAGAAATTTGGAGAAATATGTAATATTAACACACTGTCATTTGGCCAGTTGCAAGAAATGCTGGAAAATACCAATGACGGTAAGCTTTTACCTTATTCAGCATCAGTTGTCAAAATTATCGTCTTTAACAAAAGTGTAAATATCAGATTTGGTATTTTAGTGGGATACTTTCGTACTAGTTCATTGAGACTAGCTCCTTGAACTAGCAAGGTTTATTAATTTGCAGCGTTGTGTAATTGATAATATTTATTTTTTCAGTTCCACTCCCACTGGTGCAATTACATATTCAGCTTCTCCGACGAGTTTTCAAGTCAATTAATACAAGTAAATGGGAAAAGTCAGTGTCAAAATTTGCCCACATGTTCAATTCCCAGGATGGGTGGGAAATCGAACGCTTTGGCTACAAAAAGTCCAAGATGCAAACTAAGTTGAGAATTTTAAAAAACCTTTTAGAATCCCAATTCGACTATAATAACAAATTCAAAGGGGAGGTTAATAAATTGCCTGCGTCAGATCTTCGACTTGTTCCAATTGGTGAGTGCAGATTGCAAACCCATTTAGTTTGTTGAAACTTCTTTCCGTCATAGGTGTTTCATTTAGGATTTACTTTTGAGCCTTTTGAATAAGACAACTAACTATTAATTTACTTTTATCAATGCTCACATTTACTTAACTGCTTTTCTCTAGCAAAATATGATTTCTTGTAAATGTACATCCTAAAATTGCAGTTAAATTAAAAGTTGAAATTTTTTTAAACAGGGCGAGATTCTGCAGGGCATTCTTACTGGTATCAAGTAGATTTAGAAGCCAATTTACGTGTTTATCGGGAAGATGTGGACGAAGAAACATGGGAAGTTGTAGCTTCTAGTCGAGAAGAAATGGAAGAGTTGATAACTCAGTTGAAAGCAGGAGAGATTCGAAAAGCTAAAGTGATTGATGATGGTACAGTGGAAGAAGATGTGCATGGCCTTGAAAATATGGATATAGAACCAAAAGAAATTCTTCTTGATACTGGTAAACCCGTTGAAGACGATATTAATGGAAACGATGATGATGATAGCGTCGGCTACAATGATGGTGGTGGTAGTGACAGTTTTAGTGATTCAATGGAAGTAAACGACGAACCATTTGCCGATAAATTAATTGTAGGGAGTGAAATTAAAAGTGCAGAACACAAAGTAAACTTTGATTCAAAACCTGTGGTAGAAACTAGCCAACCGCCATTGATTCAAGTAACGGCAAATTCAGGGTCGGATGTTCATTCAAATTCAATATGTGAGCCTCCTCCAGTGGATTCTATACCTGTAAAAAAGGATAATTCTAAAATAATTGGTGAGCCATTTCAACTTCCTCTACCTGGAGATCTGAAAGTTGTTGAACGGGAAACGATTTTGGAAGTGAATTCTGACCATAAAAGCAGTATAAATGTTGTAGAACCTGTTGAAACTGTTGCAGAAAGTATTATTATTGAAAAAACAAGTATCGCAGCAAGTAAAATTGAATCGCTGCAAAACGTAAAGAAGGATGAAAATTCAACCGCTAAGTCGGCTGTTGGCCCTCCTCCAATCTCTATTGTACCGAAAGTTCCATCTCGAGTATTAAAAGAACCGCGAGAAATTACTTCCGAAAACAAAGTCGATATTAAAAAGGAGCGACTTAAACCCAACGAATCAGACACTTCTATCAGTGCCAGTGCAATAAATAAAAATATTTTTGAGTATTCTCGGAGCACGGTCGCAGTAAATGCAACTACAGTAGTGAAAAATGAAACTGACCAAACAGTAGCATCTAAGAATGTCGAACTTAAAACCGAACCTAGTGATAGCGTCACAACCGCTCTCAATACAAGTCCGTATTTTAAAGAGCTTTCCAGAGCACACGATGACACTAAACCAACCCTCAAAACCCCACGAATAGCAGACCCATCCTCAGCAACTAAAATTACAAGCGCAAACGTCGACTCTTTTGTAAAACTGGAAGTGGTGAAAGAATCTCCAAGGACGCAGAATTTAGACACGGACATTAGCAGTGAAAAAATTGAACCAATGGAAGTCGATGCAGACGTTTCTGTTAATTTGGCTCGCCAAAAGACTTACTTGAGTAAACACGATGAAACTAAGGAGTCTCAACATATTTCGCCTTATTTCCAGCACACGAAGAAAGATTCTAATGAGGCTGCGGACTTGTCGAGTCGCCCGCTGGTACACACATTCCCAGATTTACGTTCCAAGAAATTGGACCAGGAAGTTGGACCAAAGGTTAGGGAGAAGCATGCATTGCAAGACACCCTTGAACTACTCCATTCAAAAAAGAATTTTCATATTGATTCTAACATGACAAACAAATTTGACGTTTTTACAAAATCAGCTAACCCTTTATTTCCAAAGCGGGTTGGTAGTACTAATGTAGGTGCATCCAGCAGCGCCAAAATATCTCACACAAGGGAAAGCACCAGCATTTCTCAAGCCATTGATTCCAAGGGGGGAGAAGTGGTGGAGTCATACTGCGTGAAAGCAAAAGCTTACGTATGTGGGGACCCGTCTCCAGTTAAAACAACAGTTCCTGAGCAACAGGTACCACTTCAAAGTAAATCGACAGCAGCTATTGACGAACCATTGGATTTGGGCGCTACGTTTGCATCATCTAAGCTACCACCACTTACCTCACAACCCTTGAAGCAAGTTGCTAAGGAATCTTTAAGTAGTGCATCCAAGGGACAAAGGCATGAAATGAAAACTGAAATGAAAAACCAAGTTTTACCCCAAGCAGGAATTAAGACAACCCCATGTATTAAAAATCTTGTGGAGCCCGTGACAGAACTTCCTGAAAATTTATCGTTGCCTCTGGAGAAACCAAAGCGTGATGAAAAAGTAGTACAGTCAGTTTTGATACCTCATTCTGCACTAACAGACACTCTCTCCAGGTCAAGTGACATTGTTGATACTGCAGCAGCCACATGCCATGCCTTATCCGGCGTAGAGTTGCTTGCATCGACACCAAGTGTGACTAATAGCAAGAAGAAGGTGGAGAAAAAAGAAATAAGTTTGTCATTAGCCAGTGCAAATCATCCCAGTTGTAACAGTAGTGTCAGTGATTCACCAGTATCTTTAACAGAAATACCGTCTGCTAAGAAAGATACTGCAGATGAAACGAATACAGCGCAGCATAACATTCGTTCTACTTCGGAAGAGTCAGCTGTGGAAGTCATTGGGGTTCCGGTCACAATATCAACAGACAATAGGTCTGAAAAAATAGTTGCTGTTGCTCCTGCAAGTTCAGCCTCGGAAAAACTTACCATAGTGGCTGAACAAGAAAGAGCCACTTCATCTTTAAATACATCTGATTTATCTTCGACTGCTTCTGCAAGCAAATCTTGTGCTGTTTCTACTGCAGATACTAAACGGTTAGAAGCGTTGCCCGTTTTGGATAGCGCACAAACTTCGCTTCGATCAGAAGGGTCTCAGCCTTCTGAAGAAAATAGTTCTTTTGTACCTCCTGCAGATAAAATTGAACAACCTGTTTCACTCGCAGTTATGAAAGAACTACCTGTTGTGGATAGCCCACAGGTTTCACTTCAATCAAAAGAAAATCGGCCTTCGGTGGAAAACAGTTCTACTGCTGCTTCTGCAGATAAAATCGAAGAGCCTGTTTCACTCGGAAGTATAGAAGCAATACCTGTTGTGGATAGCCCACAGACTTCAGTTCAGTCGAAAGGGTCTCGGCCTTCGGTGGAAAACAGTTCTATCCTACCTTCGGTGATTAAAATCAAAGTGCCCGTTCCACTCGCAGATACACAAGTATTGCCTGTTATGGATATCCCACAAGCTTCAATTCAAACAGAAGGGTCTCAGGCTTCCACGGGGAAGAGAACCGTTGTCCCTTCTCCGGGTAAAATAGAAGAACCTGTTTCACTCGGAGATATAAAATTTCCCGTTTTGGATAGCCCACAAGCTTCATTTCAATTAGAAGGATCTCAGCCTTCGATGGTGAAGAGTACTATTTTCCCTTCTCCGAGTAAAATCGAAGAACCTGCTTCACTCGCAGATATAGAAGCATTGCCCGTTTTAGATAGCCCACAAACTTCACTTCAGTCAAAAGGGTCTCAGCCTTCGGTGGAAAACAGTTCTTTTGTACCTCCTGCAGATAAAATTGAAGAACCTGTTTCACTCGCAGTTATGAAAGAACTACCTGTTGTGGATAGCCCACAGGTTTCACTTCAGTCAAAAGAAAATCGGCCTTCGGTGGAAAACAGTTCTACTGCTGCTTCTACAAGCAAAATGGTAGAAAATGTTTCACCCGCAGATATTAAAGAATTACCGGTTATGGATAGCCCACAAACTTTACTTCAATCACAAGGGTCTCAGCCCTCGACGGGGAAGAGCACTGCTCCGTGTAAAATCGAAGAACCTTTATCATGTGCAGATATAAACACATTGCCCGTTGTGGATAGCCTTCAAACTTCACTTCAATCAGAAGGGGCTCAACCTTCGGTGGAAAAAAGTTCTATTGTACCTTCAGCGGATAAAATCGAAGAACCTGTTTCACTTTCAGATATAAACGCATTGCCCGTTGTGGATAGCCCACAAACTGTACTTCAATCAGAAGGATCTCAGCCTCCGGTGGTGAAGAGTACTGTTGTCCCTTCTCCGGGTAAAATCGAAGAACCTGTTTCACTTGCAAATATTAAAGAGTTGGCCGTTGTGGATAGCCCACAAACTTTAGCTCAACCAGAAGGGTCTCATCCTTCGGAGGGGAAGAATACTGTTGTCCCTTCTCCAGGTAAAATCGAAGAACCAGTTTCACGGGAAGATATAGAAGCATTGCCCGTTGTGGATAGCCTGCAAACTTCACGTCACTCAGAAGGGGCTCAGTCTCCTGTGGAAAACAGTTCTATCGTACCTTCTGCGGGTAAAACTGAAGAACCTGTTTCCCATGTAGATATGGAAGTGTCGTCTGTTCCAAAATTATTACCAGTTGCAGCGAAAGACGATATTACTGATGAAAGTATAGACGTTTCTGATTCGGTTCCCCCTGGAGTAGTCAAGATTACGCCAGTTAAAGTTACAGAGCAATTGCCGTTACCGCCTGCTAGCTCCAGTTGCAGATCTCCAATTGCAGAACTGCCAGAGAAGTCAACTACGGTTGTGAATGACATCAAGGCCTCCTCTTGCGAAAATAAGTTAAAAGAGACGCCTGTACCAGTTTCAAATGTGCCATCAGTTGCATCTGTCGCTCCACAAGACGTTTCGGTACAAATACATAGCGATTCAGTCGTATTCCCTAGAAAAAAAGTACACTCAGTAATGCCTGATGATCCCGATTCTGTTCGTGCGAAAAATTATGAGTATGGACAAGATGGTCTCACAGGTGTAGAATTAATTAAATCAGAAGCCTCAGTTGTGTCAGCTGAAAAGAATTCCGTCGCTTCAGCTGAAGGAAATCCCGAAAAGGGATACCCTGTTGTTGCCCCTTCCTTGGATAACGTCCCTACAGTAGAAAAACTATCTGACCCGGATAAATCCTTAGAGCTCCATGCAGTTGCAGCCAAGAGTAGCCTACAGCTAGATGTAGGTACCTCCCCAGCGGTGCAAGGAGACAAGGAGGATAAATCAGACCTTGAAGCAAAGGCGAAAGTAGCCGAGTCGATGCAAACCAAAATTTCTGTTCCTGCTTCTGAGAACGAGTCACAAATATTCAATGTAGATGAACCAATGGTTTCGTCTAATTCAGAATCTGAAGCAAATTTAAACCAGGAATCTATTTCGATTCCAGTGGTTAAAGATAAAAAGCCTGTCGTAGTTCCGGTAACGGTACCAGTTGGCGAAACTCAGAAACAGAATGTAGGAGCTAATGTAGCTCCGTTGCCTCAGCCTTTATCCAGTAATCCAGTTGATATTCCCAGCTTAAACACAGCATCTGCAGCAGCAACTAAACCAAATCGACCAGAGTCAGACGGTATTTTGAATAAAAATGATATTCGGCCACAAGTTGGCCCCAGTACTGAAATCTTGCAAGTCAAAGTCAATGAAACCGAAACAGTACCCACTGATACGGTCATGAACACGATTGCTTCCCAACCACAACCCCTTGCATCATCTTCTGTTGATAAAGTTAGTATACCGCTGCCTGCAGTCGCCAGTGTTAGTGAATCATCCCCAAAAGTCTCAAGCGCAGTTGATAAGCCCTGTTTAGATGTCACTGCAAAAATCGGGCCAAAGAAGGAAGCTCCCAAACTCATTGGTTTAGTTGGTTACGAGTACAGTGATTCTGAAGAGGAGGATAGTATTGTAGCGACTCCAGCTATAGTTGGTGCTGTAACGCAAAGTCAAAACGCAGAAGTTGTTAGTGGACCTCAGAAGAGAAAGCTGGATGATGAACCTGACTCTGCGTCAGAGCAACAAGGGGCAAAGCAGCTCAAAATGACCATCAGCGGTCCCCAAAACCTTGTTGACAATCCAATAGTAGGCGAAACAATCGAAGAGGATGTTTTCATTGTAACTGGAAGTGGTGAAGGGGCAATGAATGAAGGTGGGAATGGATCTCCTAGTGAAAGTCCTTTACCTGAGGAGTCTCAAGAAGCCTTGCAAGATGAAGAGCAACAAAACTCCCCTGCCCAAGGTCATCTCCCTCCAAAACCTAAAGGACGCGGTCGACCTAGAAAGAATCCTCCCAAAGAAGTTTTAAGGGATAAAAACTTGCGTGAGACGAAAAGCTCCCCTGTGACTAAGCCAGTAAGTAGGAGAAATTCATTAAATTTTTCCGAGGACACTAACGGTACAGCGGCTTCTGGTCCCGTGAGAAGAAGTGGCCGTGTGGCTCAAATTCGTCAGAAAGAAGAAGAAGAGAGAAGAAAATTAGAAGAAGAAAGACTTGCACAGCTTAAAGATGCGCAAATACGAAAACAGCAAAAGCAACACGAGCGCGAACTTAAAACTGTACGTAAACATTCATTGTTTTAGTCTAGTGTTAATTTAGTGTCTTACAGTATTCGGGATAAATCGCTTTAATGCTCTTCTTTTTGTTGTTTACAGCCAAAACAGGGACCGAAATCTCCTAAGCAGCCAAAAGTTGTGAAAGGAAGTAAACACGAGACTTATATTCCACCATCGGAGTCTGAAAGTGAGTCAGATCAAGACGAGGAAGAGGCTGAAGAATATGAAGGGGGTCGAAAACCTGGGAAGAAAAGACGGAGGCGAAAAACCAAAAATGGAAAACCTGTTAAACGTGGAGCTAATCCTTGGCTTCATTCTTCTTCTGAAGACGACGAGGCAGTGGAGGAAGAGGAAGAAGAGCATGAAGAGGAGGAGGAGGAAGAACTCGTATTCAATGGATCCGATCACGAATTCTCACCGGAATCTGATATTGGGGAAGATTCTGAGTTCTCACCTTCACGACACGCCAGAACAGCTAAGACGAGTACGCCAATTATTTTATGTATTTATTTCAGGAGTTCAAAAGTTTTTACTAGTTTAAACCAAGTGAAATGTAAAAGCGCCAAAACAATTGTAGACGATTTCAGAGGTTTTAATTTTTTACAGTCAATTTTTGAACCCTCAGTCAGTTTTAAAAATAAAACTATTGGTCTCTGCGTTGTCGGTCCAATGCAATAACTTTGATGGTTTTAATACCTAGGATTCACTCTTTTGACCAAAGTGTTTTATTCCGTGTCCTAAAGTTTTGAGACGCGCTTATGCACGTACTGCTGCTCCTGCTGTAAGTATTTCATAAATTTGTGTCGTTACAATACTTTTGTACAGAGGAAACTGCTGTAGATAAATACGCGGAGACGTACTGTGACAAGTGTGGAAAGGGCGATCACCCAGAATGGATTTTACTTTGTGACCAATGCGACAAAGGATGGCACGCTTCTTGCGTCAATCCTCAACTTTGGGTCATTCCTGAGGGAGAATGGTTTTGTCCCCCATGTCAGCACGTATGTTTTTTTTATATGAACAGAACGATGTTCGTAATTGTTGCTTTGGAGCCAGTTATTAATTCCTACGCAGCTCGTTAAACAAGCCTTTTCTATCAACAGGTTATGCTGGTGGACAAATTGAGTGAGAACCTCATAGAGTACGATAAAATTCTAAAGAAGCGTGAAAATGAAGTTTTAAGACAGCAACGACTTGCATACGTGGGGATTAGTCTCAATAATGTGTTACCATCAGCAGAGAAACCATCCACGGATAAGTCAGATGATGAAAATGAAGGTAAAGTGAAGCATTCTAGAAATCGCACCCGGAGGAGACGAATCTACTCGGATGAAGAATTGGAGGACTTTATAAATGACAAAGATGATGAATTTGACGAGGAGTCTAACTCTGGTTCATATGAATCTGAAGAAGAACCAATGTATCAGCTACGAGCAAGACGTGCCACAAAAGGTTTCAGCTTTCAAGAGTATGATGACATGATCAATACTGCCTTGAGGGTAATACAGTATTTAACTTCAAAATATAAAACTTATTCCACTGCAATCTTCAGGTGCATGTAAGAATTGAATAAGTTGTCAATAAAAGTTGTTTCAATTGAATAATAGGGAGACAGTCCAGAACCAGAAGAAGAAAAGCCGGCGGAAGCCGAAGAAGTCACAAAAAATGGTATATCCGAAGAACCAATGGTTGAAGAAAAAGAAATTAAAGAAGAAAACGAGGCTGAGAACAAGGTGGTTGCAGGCAGTGACGAGGATGATCCTGACGGAGAAAACAAAATTCCTACTCCGCGAAAAGTTAATCCAATTAAAGATGACGACTCAGACGAGGAAGAACTAGATGAAAAAGAGAAAAATCGTAGAAAAATTCTGAACCAGGGTCAAAAGAAAACTCGGAGGCGACTGAATGACTTAGATGCTACCAGCGAAGAGGATTCTGATGAAGATTTTAAAGGTGTGTACATAGTTTTTACCCATAGTTTTTACCTTCTGCCCAAGCCGTACGGATTTTGTTAGCGTAGTACAAAGTATATTCAAACATAATTTAATTCATTGTTTATGTTTAAAGGATCCGCTGACGACTATGATGAGGATGACGAAGAAAATGTTGTTGAAGATGATTCGGATTGGTCTGAAGATGATGAATCCGATGACTCTATAGCCATGGCAAAAATAGCTAAAAAGAAAAGAAGGCACCATGGTCCGTTGGGCAGGCAAGAAAAGTATTTGGACGGTGAAACTGTTAGAAGATCCACAAGGAGGAAGAAGTCACGAGTAATTTGTAAGTGCTCTTTTCAGAATTTCAACGGAAATGTGAAATCGTTAAAGGGGCATCATATGGCTTAAAATTAATTTTTAACTCGAATGGATTTAAACAACTAGATGATGAAAGCGATCAAGACGAAGATGAAGATGATCAGGAAGAGAAGTGGCAGACGGGTGAATCAGAAATGTCCGAATCCGACTCCGAATCTGACGATGAGACATGGGGTAAGAAAAAGAAGCAAAAGAAACCAATTGGTGCCTCTAAATCAAAATTGCCCAATTTCTTTCTTCAAGCGAATGCTATTAAAAAGCCCAAGAAAAAGAAGAAAAGGAGAGTGGATGAGGATGATGTTGATCGAGCATGGACAAATGTAAGATAACGCGTAGTTCCAAATTTCTGTACTTTTATCGTTTGTTGACACCTTCCCTGGCGTTAGTGTGTTTGCTCATATTTGAAGTATGAATTTTCTTACTATGACCTTTAGAAATTTGGAAAAGGAAGAAAATTGTCTGACGAGCCTGTTGAGAGAAAAACTAGAGGCAAACAGATAAACTTTAAAGATATACTTGACAGCGGAGAAAGTGATGATGATGGAAATATTAGGCCAAAACGAAGGTCAGTTTTATGTTTCTTTTTAACTTTTTAATTGTATTACTTATTCAACTTGGTAGTGCTGTGCTCCCATCCAGTGGCTTTGCCTTCGTGACACTATAACATGCTTACTGCGGGTGCTAATTTGTTATTTTTTGATTCTTGTGTAGGCGAATCCTGTCGGATTCCGACGATGATGGTGACGGTGAAACTCCTGGAAGCTCCAGAAAATTAGTAGAAGAAATTCGAGCTGCGAATGCACGAGCAGCAGCTGAAGAAAAATTAAAGCACGAAGAAAAGCTAAAAGAATTGGCTAAAGCTGAGAAGCAGATGAAAAAAGAAAATTCTGCTAAGGCTGCTAGTCGTTCGCCAAAAGTTCCACCACCAGGATCAATCGCAGCTGCAGCGCAAGCAGCTGCTGCGTTGGCCTCCCTGCCACCATTAGATCTGCCTCCAATGCTTTTAGAACCAGAGAAAGATAGACCTATCAAAATAACCAACAGTATTGTTGAAAGTATCCTTCTGTCGAAAAAATCTCCCGATTTACCTGATTCTCCTCCCAGTCCTACCCCTCCTCCTATTTCCATTGCCATGACTAATGATCCTCCAATGAATTTACCCCCACCACCGCTCAGTTCCCTTTCGCAACCTATTTATTTACCCACAGTCATTCCAGGGTCTGGCTCGGCAAGAGTGGGCAAGAAGAAAACCGCTTCGATGCTCCCTACACCTGCGACCACATCCGACGTTTTGCCTTTTCCATCATCGAAAAAGTCCAATTCCACGTCTGTTAGTGTTCCATTCCCTGGAAAATCTTCTCTGAGTGGGACTCAGGCACCTCCTTCATCTTCTCCCCCCATTCTTCCGCCAAACCTTCCGTCAGATTTAACTCGCATTGCCGGCCCAATGTATGCAAATCCTGCCTTAAGGTATACACCAGAAATCATGCATTTTCGGTGTTAAGTATTGTACACGACTCAATGATTTTTTAGTGGTAGCGTTACTAACATTGACTCCTATATTCATTACAGATCGTTCCATCCTACTTGGGGAAGGAGTCCACCGCCATATTCGGGTCCACACCCTCCTGCATTGGGCAAACCCCCGCCACTCAACAGCAGTGGCTTTATGCCACAGTCTGGACAACTGAGGTAAAAGAAAGGATCTAATTTTGCCCAATGTACAAATTAAATAAGTATGTTGGGTTCGTAATATGTGGTATAATTTATTTAATTATGCAATTAACGAAATTGTTTTTGAATTTTTTTCAGGCCACCAACGTCGTACGCACAGTCACCACCGTCCCTTAGAATCCCAAATCCTAACACATTGCAAGCATTCCAGCAGTTCAGCAAGCGATCTGGTGGAGACGTAGGAGGTCCCCACTTTAGAATGCCATCCCCTCATCAGCTCCCTCCTGGTTCAGTCCTTCCCCCCATAACAAGGGATCGGGAAAGGGTTTTTCTTGGAGGAAGCTCGCCGTACGCTCCTTATGGTATTCTACCCCCACAGTCACAAGGCCAACAGCATCCATCTCTATTCCCTCCACCGTTTGATTACAGGTAATTTTGGCTACCAACTCATGCTTCTCTGGTACAACATACTGTGGAGGTGTAAATTTAATTCATTAATTTCACTTACAGAGCCCCAGACACATTCAAGGATGAGCCCGTAGATAGACAAAATCAGCCACTTGAGAGACAAAGTCATCCACCACCACCACCACCTACAACAGCCGTCCCGACATTAAGTAGCTCTGGACCTGTAACAAAAGATGAGGGAAACCCTGGCTCACAAGGTGATGGAGAATTCGGTGGTCTAGTTTCATATTTCAGTAGCCAACACTCCAACGATGAAGATTAAGACATGTAAAGGGTAATATGGAGGAAGACTTGTATTCTTGTTGTTTCTGCTGTTGCTGTACGAGGCAGTTGTAGGCTACAAGTAGAATTTTTGATTGTGTCATTCATTAAAGGACGAACAGCAGCCAGAAATTCAAATCTATATTTATACTTAGGTATACTGAGTAGAATGCTGTGTATGTAGGGATAGTTGGATATTATACTGAGTTCAGTTTATTACTGAATTGAGTTGAGATACTACATTTGCAACTTTGCAGGAACACACTTTGCTGTAACTGTCACTATCAGATGTCCTGTTGTATTTTGTATTTGTTTGTATTATATGCTTCGTACAGAAATCATGTTCATATTGTGAATTCGCAAGAAACCTATGCTACTTCGAAAAATTGTGTCTATCATATCTGGAAATTTTACCCTAGTCCATCATCAATATTATCGTTATAATATCTTGAGTTAGTGCTGTTATTTATTTTATTAATATTATTATTTGTTATTAGTTTACTTCTATGAAGGTAATGAAATTATATTTTCTGTCTCATCGAGTTTCATGTTTACTTGATAGCAATTATGTTTCGGGCAATAATATTTTTAACAAGTTATGTACATAGTGGCGGTAGATTATTTTATCTTAACCTTGGTACTTACTTACCATTAGTTTATCATTCACTATGTACATTAGAATTTTCATACTATAGAAGAGTGAAATAGATCTCCATTTTTTCCACAACTATGTTGCGTGCTTTTTTTTTACTAGATTTACACTGTTATTCATATATTTTGTTCCTTTCTCTGGTAGTATAACTTGGTGTGCACAATTAATGGAAAAAAGGGATATTAACCGTCAACTGGTTATTTTTTAAAAATGGAAAGAGACCGATTAAGATGTTAGTTGTGAGTTAAAAATCTAATTTGAAATAGTTAGTCACCTTATACGGCCAATTGGCCATACCAGGTGTCCTCACTTTAATCGTAGGTTGCTTTATGAGAACCTAATTTCAAAGAATACACACAAACAGTTCCACGGACGTGAATTTCCAGTTGAAATTCATAGAGGTACATAATAATCCTGTACTGGTTGGTGAGAGAATTATTGATTTATATAATTACTACACTGTAGTCAAGCAACCTGTTATAACCTGTGACTTTAGGGTAAAAGCAAGATAAATTAATAATTATTACTAATTAGATTATTTGATTGATTGCACCTATAATTTACTTGTAGATGGTTGTTATAATTCCGACTGCGAGTACGGTTAGCCTCATATTGTATGTCATCGAGTTGACGAAATGAATGCAGACGATGTGGTCAATTGAAGATGACTTTCGAAAAGAAGACACCTGTGACTTGTAGAGTCAATTGAATTTTGATGTATGTGTAAATCCCCTGTAATATCTGAGTCTTACTGAACAAATTATATGTAATAATGCATTCGAATGGAATAGTGGAGGGCAGGAAAAGGCAAATAAGGTTTTAGGTAGATCAGTGTTTGAATACTTTAAATAGTTACTTATCTCAAGTGCAAACAGTTAATAATAGTTAAATTGCAGTTATTTAATTAATGTGGCAGCTTACTGCTATTAACTTTTAAGATAAAATCGTATGATAATATGGAATGTTTAAATCGAGTAACCTATCATTATTAATTTATTATACAAACTACCAAATACACAATAAAATTTTGACATTTATTAACAAGTGTATCCACAGAACCGCGAACTTGATTTCATTCAGGGGGGCTTTCTTATATGCTGTCCTTGAAGTTGATGTCATCCGGCATTGTAATAAAATCTTATCATGGGTGGATGCTCTGGTACAATACAGAATTGCTTAATCATTTATTACATCTACATAATTTATATTTTTGGCATACTTGTAGATTTGTGCCACTTACTTGCAATTCAAGCCTTTAAAAGTAAACTCTGCCAACAACCATTTGGAACCCATTACATATTTATACGAAAAAA
>JAQFZC010001661.1:0-28004 GCA_034695205.1 Dicyrtoma fusca | reverse complement strand
CACCTGAATTATGTATTTAGTATGAAATATTAATTGAATAAATTATTTACCTATACATAAGTATAGGTATGTCAAAATTAAAAAAAAAAAAAAAAGTAATTTACTAGCCTTTCTTAAAAGCCCTTTCAAAATAAACGTCAACAGAGTTAAAGGCGATTGAGTCAAAATTCTCAGAATTCAATCCAATCGTAAACAGGATGCTGTGAAAATGGTAAAGTTTGTCGATTGATGCTCTCTCTTGATTCTCATTTAGTGTTCCACTTGTATAGATGGATAGATGGATAAAAATGAAAATCAAGATTATTTTGATTTGATGTCTTTCCATGAAAGTTACTAGAATATAAAACTACTACACAAGTGTGTGTATGCACACATAATTGATTACAGTCACTAGCGTAACTAAGCACAGCTCATGTCTGTGAGGATCGTAAAATTTTATTTTACATAATCAGCTTTCCTACTCTATTAAAACCAACGAAATAATGATGCAACCATTTTTATTAAATCTATCAACATAATAGTACACACGGGTACTTGAGTTAATAGATACGTAGGTATACCCATTTCAATATCGGTGTCAACATCAGGAGAGTTGTCAATACAAATAGAAACTGAAGCTTCTATCGTAATCATACACGTAAATATACTACATGGGTATGCGTGCTTATGCCGATCCTTTAAAAGTATTTCTTTCGTCGTCTCAAATGAAGCCATGAATCCTTTTTGGCTTAGATTTTGATTCTCATGCGCAAAGCTAAAAGTTGATAATCAAATCATGGGTCTTTCTTCACATTAGCTGATACAGGCTCCCAGTCAAGCTTCACGCTACTCTGACGGAAAGGAATTTGAGATTGAAGTACATTTTTAGCCTTGAGCTTAAATGTGTAATTTAATCGGATTCTCTTCAAAGTTTCAAAGCTATTAATTTTCTTTTATTCTTCCTAGATACTATATGTAACATGTAACGCCTTCAATTAGGCAACGTAGTATACATGCATGCAGCTATATTAAATGTACCTACATACTTCTCAAAGGGCCTACCAACTTATGCAGTGATTGTGCGGGTAACGTCAATGATTGTGTAGACTTGATACAGCACTGCAAAACACCAGTATTTAACGTTCCGAAAGATAAGCCATAATTTTGCAATGACGAAATAACTACAGCTGTATTTTTGCTTATGGTTCGGCGAATATATTGGCGGACTGGCTAGTTGCAGTCGGTCAATCTGGCGTTGCGTTGCCAGGGAGACCAAGTTTCCGTTGTACAATGCGCAAATATGAGCCTTTTGCATCTAAGGTTTAAGGGCTTACTCTTTGTTGCTAGGGGCCTGTCTGACTAATTTTGCCTACGGGCTTGCCTTTCGGTCGACGTTTTAGAGCCCTGGATATATGGGGATTGGCAATTATTTGCCTCAGTACATGAAAACCACTGCACGCTTAAACGAGTACTATTTAACTATGTTATAATTTTGAAAAGTAGGTACACAATTGTATATTATCTATGTATCTAACGATTTTCCGCCTCCTAATTCAAGTTAATCACCGCACTGACTAAGATTACAAATAATAGATAAAACAAGATGATTATTAATGAGAACAAAGGGGAAGGCACATATATACATTAGCGTTAGGTCAATGGACCAGTACAAAATAATCCTGTCCTGCTCACCGGAACAGAATAAACAGTTCACAATAAATCTCGGAAAGACATACTAACCTCGTGGGGTCGATGCAGAAGGAAATTCAATGGAAAAGCGTAGGTTCTCCCTTAAATAATAATAATGGTAAACATATCATTAAATTAGATTCCCAATCCCTTTGAAAAAATCAGAAAATTGAAGTAGAACCAAACCATATACCCATATGAATTTGTTTATAGGCCATTGTGAAACTGTGCATGTCCAGCCCTACTCTGCTACATACGTCCCTATTTCACAGTACCTGTGAAATACACAATAAAATGAAGAGAATAAACGAGAAGGAAATAGAAAATCTGTTTGGAAACTATAGTGCAGGGCTGAGAGCGGAGAATTCCCTAGAAATTCTCATTTAATGATGAGGATGAGCGGAAAATATTGGTTGGTGAGTGGAAAGAATAGAAATTGAATTCTTTACAAAAAAATATAAGAAAGCAAGTTGTAAATCAATATGTACTGTTTTTACACTATAGGTACATAGGATATTTTGTAATTCCAAAAGATATTCCAAATAACAAATAAAGTCGGGCTATATGTATCTACTCTGCTAGCATATATAGCCTATAGTCTTGTAAATAAATGTTTGACTACATACATATACGCACGACCCACAGACAATCAGAGAGGCAGACAGACGAACGGACGCACAGACAGAAAGACAAGATAGCTTCATGGATACATACATTGGTTTGGGTTTGGGTTATAAATTGAATATCCTCAGGGAAAACGAAATGGGGAAGAAATAAGTAGTGAAAGAAACGGGGGGATTTAGTCAAGGTTCACCGACTTTCCTTCTTCATGACAAACTTTGAGGCAGAGAGCGTGAGTAAAGCTGACATATAGTTATTCTTTTCTTTCCATTCTTGTTCTCTCTCCATCCTGACTTTCCTCACTCAAATAACAGTCAATAGTCAAACACACTGAAATGAGATATACTAGAGCAATGAGCATAACATACGTTAGTCCTTAATGCCACACAAAAAACTATATGAGCTCCAGTGTGTGAAACATTGGGGATATTATTTGACATTTGCCGACATTTGACTTTCTCCTACTTTCCTCACCACAATTGCATTTCCTAGGGAGTAGTGCCGTGAGCGTTTCAAAAGCAAGTGTTTAGCTTTGACTTTAAACCTGGGATCATGTCACAAATCATAAATGTTCATTACACAAAGTGTCCACTGCAATGGGCTAAAGCTATACAAAGAAAGTTATAAATACCGTGTGAATTTAATAATACTACTACTCATAAATATTCCACGCTACATACTATTCTACTAGTAGCTTTCACACACAATTGGGCTACTAAGACAGTATATTATTTAAAAAGTTTACGGAAAAAAACAACTTTCAAGAATAACCTGAATTCAGCTTTCTCCAAAAATATTTCCGTTCAGCTATTTACAACTGGGAAACCATGGAAATATTGCTTTACGAAAATGCTTTTTCTAGAAATTAACTTTTTCAAAATGGTCAAAACTAGATATAACATTTTTCAAAAGCACTCAAACCCAGTAACTAAGACTTTCAGAAAGGTCAAAACAAGAAATGAACAATTTCCAAAACACTCAAATCCAGTAACTAAGACTTTCAAAAAGGTCACAACACTAAATTAGCACTTTCAAAAAGGTCAAAACAAGAAATGAACAATTTTTAAATATCCAAATCCAGTAACTAAGACTTTAAAAAAGGTCAAAACAAGAATTAACACTTTCAAAAAGGTGTCAAACTAGATACAGTACCTTTGTAAAAATGTAATCTTTTGTTTTGCATGGGTATCTATGTATCCATCTATGTACTTGACTATTGTGGCATTCTACATTAGCTTTGCTTCACAAAACATAATTTAATTGACAGTAATTACAAAGCATGAAATTAAATTTAGAATTTAGAGTTTAGACATCTGCGCTGGAGAAAGTCAGAGGGGGACGAGAAATGTATTTATGCCAGGAAGACAGGGTGAAAGACGGATAACTTATTTATACAGACGGACGATATAAGGAAATATTTCAAAGTGATATTATTACATTACTAACCCGCTGTTATGTTGTGAATGGGCAAGTTGACTGGAAGGAGAGAGAGAGACTAAGGGAGCGAGAGAGTAAATGTTGTGATGAAGATTTATAGGAGAAAATTATTGACTGACTGGGGAAAACTATAGGGAGGCAATCCTTGGAACAAATTATAGACTTAAAAGTAGCTTGAAGACATTAAGATTGATTGAGGTTGCCAGGGAAGCAATCACTCAGCTGGAGATGACTGAGATGTTTTTAAAGCTCATCGACTGGCGACTGGCTTGGACGGAGTATTTGTCTTCTACACCGGCACCCGTACGCGGGGGGTTTCCCGTCTCCATCAAATCCTAAAATTGCATATCTAATATGTACCCAGCTCATACATCCTGGCTTTGGAACTGGCCTTTGTGCTGGCTAGCAGCAGATTCTCTTGTTTACATATTCAAAATCTAAACTTTAGCTCAACTTTCCTCGCAATGTTTTCTTAACCCCTTCGGAACTAGGGAACCATGGAAAGAATGCTGTACAAAAGTGTTTAATTCCATAAATGTACTCTCTAAAAACGGTTAAAACTAGTAAATGGTGCTTTTTCAAAACGGTCAAGACTAGAACATACAACTTTTTCAAAACAGTCCAAAGTAGTAAATGAAACTTTTTCAAAACGGTCCAAGCTAGTAAATAACACTTTCAAAAGGTCAAAAAACTAGAAATTACCATTTTCAAAATGGTCAAAACTATAAATCACGATTTTAAAAAATATTCAAAACTAAACATATCACCGTTTTGAAAAGGTTAAAACAAACCAATGCGTATTAGTCATGCCTCCGAATCTGAATATTTAAGTTTAGAGTAAACTACTGCAATATAAAATACTGCAAAAACCTTTCACTTTAAAGATTGTTACCTTGGAAACTATGCATAACAGTCATTTTATTTCTTTTTCAGGATTTTTGTAAACGATTTGTAAATTTTTACACTTTCATTAAATTACAAGATTGCCAACCATTGGTAACCGTAACTTTCGTTAACTTTGAGTATTGTAGAGCGGATCCCTCAATGCATTGAGAGTGAAAGTTTTTTGGAGAAAGTAAAGTTGCCTTAGCACATCTGTTTTAAAAGACAAATTCTTCACCCAGATTCATGAAGGATAGATGATGCATTTGACTCACAACCTTTAATATTTTCATGGGTTTGTTTCAAAATTCAAACTTCTCATAGTTTCCAGCTTTGTTAATGTTCTTGTTTGACTTTTAAGTTTTCTCTAAGCTGAGTTGTTTCCATTTTCCTTTTTTTGGTTGCAGCGTTTATTGTTTGCTATTCCATTTTTTGTGCTCATTCGCCCAACTTTTTTACGACGGCGCTGACCTGACCTTTCTGTGTCGGACGGAAAGCAGGGTTTCCAATGTACAATACTATGGTATGTACAATGCAATGTAAAATCTTATTATTCGCTTTTATTGCGCTGCACTTTGTTTCCTCGAAAACAAATATTCGCAATTTGAAGGGGAAAGTTAGACCAGACATATTAAATATACAGTGAATTTAAAAGATACTAAAAGTACATTCTTATCAGAGTGAGAAATAAAGAAACATGAAAAAATTAAAGGAGCACAGATTAAGATGGCCTACATAGATATAGATATAAGTGGAGTAACAACATATTAGACCACACAACGTAGTATTGTGGCGTAGTTTTTGTTTGTTTATGCGTATACACACAATCCATGGCGAAGATTTGCATATTCAGTTGTAAACCTACTCAGCTTGTACATAATATTACGTACGTCGAAGAACACATAAAAATAAAGTTATCAAAGTACTAAAAAGTGAAAGTAAATTTGTGAGAGTTCACATCCGACATCCGGCATTGACATTACATATTCATAGCGACGATTGCAAAAGTTTTTTTTTTTACAATTTCACAATTTCAAACTATGTTCTGGTCCTGGTCTCTTTGTATTGTACTATGATACTACAAGAAATCCTTCGAACATTTTTATGGGACAATCAAATGATGTAGTGTCTTCGTCTAACTGAGTATACCTTCTAATAAAAACTAAAAAAAAATCTTTCTTTTTTGTGTGTTTCTTTCTCGGTTTCCCTCTCAACCTTTCGTCGGGACGGAACGATTGCTTCTGTTGGTGTGGTGGATGGCCCTCAACTCTGCCGGTCGTAAAACATTGAATGCGGTGGCTGACGGCCGTCTCGCTGTCACAATGAAACTCTGATGATCTCACTCATTCTTTCTCTACTGTCTCGTCCCTTGTTTCCCGGGAATTTACGGATTATCCTTTTCTAAATGGACCGGAAATGATCACAATTACGTTCACCATTTATCCTCACAAATAAAAATGTATCAAAAACAACAACTTGACAATGATGAACAGATGAGCTTATCGGATTGTTACTGGCATCGAGATTGTGAAGGGAGACAGAGAAGTGCGGTGGGGGTTGGGGTTTGTACAGCATGGACATTTCTACTCATTTTGACGTCGTTTGTGTCTCAAGTGGAACTTCATGATAATGATGATGCAAGTGAAGCACTTCGAGACATTTCCAGCAACAATTCTACAATTGGTAAGTAACTCTAGTCAATGCTATATACAAATATATGCAGTTTTGTAATTTCCTTTATTAAATTTTTCTATTAAAATATTGCCACGTGGGTATATTAAGCCTTAAAGTACATACCTATATGCGTGTTAGTACCTGAATGTACTGTATAGCTAAATTCCTATATACTTATATCACTCCACGGTACAGTATAGCAAGTTAAATTATGATTTCGTTAGTGTAAATCATAAATCTAATATTCTGTGATTTTAATTTTTGATAAAAAAAAGTCGAATTAAGACGAGGGAGATATTGCGTTGGAATTGAAGAGAGAAAAAGTCATAACGCAGAGGTTTTATGGACTTTCGTGTATATGTACTTTGAAAAGTTATTAAATTTGAGCCATTTTTACTGCCATTGCTAGTCTCGTTGCGAGTAGGAAAATATGATTCTGCGTCTGCTACTTTACTGATTATCGTTCTGATTGTATTCTTTGCAAAATTACATTCTAGCAGTTTAATCTCTCAATTCTATATATTTTGGACGCACATAGGAACTACTCACTTTTGGTATGATATGCTGTTTCACTATATAGCCCGCTTATTTTCTTATATCTAGCATTTGTGCTTTCAAATAAATTCATTCAGTGAAGTGAGCACGCACATTGTATTTTAAGAATTTCAAGGAGTTTTCACATTTACACTAAAAATTTCACTCTCCTTTCACTTTTACTAATATATGTCCTATACAAACATTTTGTATGTATGTATATTCAACTGTATTCGGCAGTGCCTAAAGAAAATCATGATGTAAGCTACATTATTGCTTTCGTTTTTTCTAGAGAAAGTATTTACAGGCCAGTACTAATGCTATAAGTTTTCATGGTCGATGTGCCAATGCTTAAGTATAGTGTGAATAAAGATTACACGATTATCCATTGGCATCATTTGGTTTAGAAAAAACCCGAAGGGTCTAGCAAGACTTTGTACACTAATGGTAATGATTTTCATGAGTTATAATGAAAGCATCAGATTTTGTTTCAATTTTAGGCAATGCTCGAAAGTGCGTTTGCCTAATGTGAGTGAACGCGTGTGCAACTGCAGACCTGATTATTTGATTGTTGTTACTACATATATTGTTGTACTGGTTCAGATTTCCTTCGCTTTTAATTCGTTTGATCAATCAATAAAATAGGGTAAGTAATCATTAAGTAATACGGTAAAATATATAGAGATGGATTTGAGTGCTTTCCTAGGTAGGTATCAATATATTAATGTTACTTACTTATAGTTATGTATGTACAATACACACATGATTCGAAAGCCACTTTCTCCACTACATCTTGCATCATTAATTTGACTACTGCGGATAGCATTGCATTGCTCTTGAGTTTCTGAGCTTTTATTCGTTTCTTCCCATTTGGCATTCCTTTGCGTTTCCCTCGTTCCATTGACTGAATCTCGTAAAAAGGAAAGTTGTAAGTCTTTTATCACATAAACTGAAGTAGGCAGGTAACGACAGATATAGCAATAGATTCAAAGTTGTATATATTAAATAAGTATGTACAAGTTGAGCAGATGGTACATGTTATGACTGTTTAGCATTATGCCGATCATTCGATGAATGAAAACCATAGCACTTATGCTCTATCAGTACTAAACTTAAGGAAGTTATAGATCCAAACCGTACCAAAGAAAACGGAACAAATTCGAATAACAATGTAATGTACATGCATGCGTTGACACTTTACATTTGTTGAAATCTTTAAACAAAAACAAATCCACATATGCTGCAAATCTACTTATAGTTAGGGAGCAAAGAATAGATAAAATAAGAGAGATATTTACAACTTATTTTACTGTAAATTTCTGACTGAAGTTTAAATAGTGTGTCCTAAACCTTACTGTAGTTTTCTACCTGATTTTAAGAATCTAATAAAAAACAAACTCATAACGTATAATAAATAATCTCAAAACAAAAGAATTCAGCATTCTGTACAGTATGCACACACAATTTACGATGCATGCTGCCATGATTTCTTGTGAGTTGTTTTTGTTTCTGTTTACATAAAAAAGTCACCAATATCTCCATTTTTATTTCGCAACTTTCAAAAAGTCAAATTTAAATATTCAGGAGAAAACTTGACGAGAGAGAAATTGGAAAGGAGTGCAGATCTACTTCGGAATTCAAATAAATTCCAATGGGAAAAGAATGATTTACAGTTTAGTATTTCCATCATATCAACTTTCACCGTCCTTTGAAACAATGAAGTATGTACGCACTAGATAGAAAGGATTTCCTTGTCTGTTTTATGTATCCATGTACTCTCTCAGCTGTTTTTTTCCTGTACAGTGCAGCCCTGTATTTTTACATCAAGTTTGTTTTTGTATAACTTCCTTGTATACGTTTGCAAAAAATCTAATCAAAGCACGCTCAATTTCACTTTCTCAATTTAAAATTAAAACAGTAGGTGAGAGGGACAGTGACAGTGACAGTGACAGTGTTTGTACATTACAACGATAAATTAGAAAGTTTGTGCAAGTCCAAACCTTAACATCCATTCAAGTTTCACTTCTTCACTATGTTCAAAGTCTCACCAAAGCAAAGCAAAGGTCCAGGTTCGTGGAGCCGGAGCGAGAGGAACTACTTTGTAGAAATGATGTGGAAAAAGATAATTAATCAGGATTTAATTGGTTGAAGGGTAGTGAGATCCCATAAGTTAATTTTGAATTATTACTTTCCTCGATACATGTATCTAATTGTAGCCGGGCCGACATTTACAATTCTTGGCAAAGGGAAAGCATTGGTATAAGGTAAGGTATCGAGATACAATTCTACTCAACATCAACACTCTACCCGGATTATATAATATTTCATTTAAACCCGTACATATATGCACACAAATAGAGAATAGAGCGGGGGCGACTGGGTTAAAGTTGTTCTGTCGGAAGCGGAGTGTACTATGGGTCTGCCTGGTGTGCTTCTGCCTATAAACACAAAAGTCACCCCATGGAAAGTAAATGTGCGATAATAAATCATGGGCATGAGAGGGAAAAGTGTTGAGAGAGAGAGAGCGGGAGAAAGAGCTTGAAATGAAATGCTGCTGTGCCCATTTCACATTTCAATAAGGTAACTTTATCATGTCTCACTTGAAATAGATGTTCAAAAAATAGAACTTGAAACACAGTATGTTGCTATAGCACTCCTACATTCAACGGAGCTTAAATAAATGGCTATAGATGAGCAAGAGGTACCTTACTTACAGATATAGCCACCTTCTTGTAAGGAGGCAATTGGTCCAGAGCACTGCACTGTAGAATACCTTTATAGTGTATGTTTTGGTCTACGTAGCTTTCCTATTTCTATAGAGCATTTTCCTACTTCCACTGCAGTCCAATAATGCAGTCCATTCGCTGCACTGAACGTAGCTGTTCTGTACTGTACTGTATTGCAGGTTTACGGAGAAAGCAAGAAATCATTCAAGTTTTTTTCTGAAAAAAAGTACCAAACTTTTGAATGCGTATACATGTAATGGAATGTATGTGCATTTGGAAAATGTATGAGTTGGTTTCATGAAATATTGTTTGTAAAAACCTCTATTTCAGTAGATTATACTTTTTGAGTGTTTTTCTTGTTCTTGTATCCTAAATCTGTTCTTAAATGTAAAATTGTACTTCATGTCATTTCTCTTGCAATTTCTTGCTTGCTTGCTGCTAACAGTAAGCCTCGCTAGCGTATCATCCTCTGTTTGTCCAGTTTCACATTACAGGTACGTATATTTAGTTAGGGAGATAATTCTATTTGTATGTGTCTATGTAATTCAAGCTTTTGTTATGCAAGACGTGGGAAATGTTGTCACATTTAAAATTTACAATATCATCTAGTCCTGTCAGTGTATTATTACCATTTTTACTCTCCCTTTGCCACTGTCCAAGTAAAGAACTCGCAGAATTGCTTCTTACAGTACAGAGGACGGAACCGTCTGAAGGAATAGGGCAGCAGGTTGAAGAATACAAAGTGAAACTGACGATGAGATTTCTCGAGTCTATCTTATTTATGCGTCCATCTGTAAGACGAAGAAAAGGGTCAACATTTCTAAATTGCACCCAATGGGATTCACTCATAACCTAGAGATACACGTCTGTACAGTAACTGAAATAATGGTAAAGAGAAAGCGAGAGAGGAAAGGTGAAGGGGAATGAAAAAAGGACCGTACGTATAATACCCCAGCACATTTGCAATCCTACTCTAAAAAATAGTCTCTTCAACTTTTCAGCTTCAACTTGAGTTTACTCATATTCAAATATGCATAGTCTCTAAGGCGGTTTGCAAATTTCCTGCGAAAATTGGATTTCTTCCCGTAAATAGAATTTTGAATTTTTTGCTCCTTCTGTGTACCACCTTTATAGGGAGGGGTATATTAGCTATGCACTGAAGAGTATGTAGTCTAATGAGCAGGGAATTTTAACATATAATAAAACAAGCGCTTATCTAATCCATAATAAAGTATAGGAATAAGTATAAAGTATAAGAATGTAAAGAATAGTTTGCTCTCAACGCTCACACGGTAATGATAATGACTTAATGATCTTCTCCCTTTCCCGCATTTCCTTTCCAGCATCATCAACCAAGTTCCTAGGTATATCTGTCACGGGGACCAAGCCCCAGCAGCTACAGCCCACGACATATCTACGAGCATAATATAATCCCAGACAAATAGGCAGTATCACATCCCTCCCAAACGAGGAAGATGAATTGTAGAGATTAATTCAGTAACAAATTGAATGCGTTTATACACTATTTAATTAAACAGTTTAATCTAATGAGGACCTCATTTTTTAAATAAGGAAAAATCCAAAGCGAAAACCCCAAGGTAAACTGCAAGTGGAGTTACACTGCACATACTTAAAGCAGGGGTTCTTTTTTTTGCACAAACTTGAAAAGAAAGATGAGGAGAGAAGTCTTTAGAAATGGATATGCCATTTTTTTCAATTTGAAGCGACAAAGTTCTACCGTTCTACGCTAAAATACATAGGTATGCATAAGCACTTGGTCGACTTTACTAGAAGAGATTATCAGCTGCTCTACTGCTGCTGCTGCTGCTTCTATGCTAACTTGAAGTATAAAAGAGGAAGGATAAAAAAATCAATGCCTGCATGTGCTATTTCCTCGTAAGTACGTAGGTACATATGGAGTGGAAAAAAATGTAAAAAATGCACGTAGCATGAATAAATGACTGAAAAAATAATTTGACAAGTTTTCATTGCTCACGACTTGACTTCAAAATTAATGTCGATCCCAAAGCCAAGTCAAACCAAACACAACCAGCCCAACACAATAAAACGCACACGATAACACACACCAACATTCTACATACAGAGCATCACCCTCTCTGCCGTCTCTCGCTGAGCTGCATAGTGTTTATCTTTAATCCTTAATCCGTATCACTACATATGCTAGTACTAATATCGTAAAAGCCTAAGTGTTCCTGTAGCAATGTACATAGGTATACAAAGCACTTTTCGATTTTCCATCCTTTTACATTATACATAGGAGGGAAAAAGTGTATGTCAATAATAATCAGAGGTATAAAGGCCCACACTTATTTTTCATGTCGCTTATCTAAACTTCATGGGAAAACAAATTGAAATTCCATCCTGTTTTTCAACACCAATGCCAATACAGCTCAGAAGCGAGCATGCTGGGTGAGGAAGGAGTAGGGAGTATGTATATTATAGGCGAAGGTAGCGATCAAACTAATCGTAAGTCAAGCCAAGTCAAGTCAAGGGAAGTCAAGCGAAAACCTGTAATGCCATAAGTCTAAAAGTACAAGTGCTAATCACAAGTTTAACGTGTCATTTTCGATCATGTCCATGTGGAAACGTAAATGTATTTGTGTTACCCAAATTTGTATAGTGCTATGCTATGTATGTGCCTACTACAGCTGGTACTCGTTCAGCCCTCGTTTCCTTATGGTTCGATAGGGAAATGACAGGCATTTGTTCACATCAGACCAACTACACACACACACACAATTCCTACAATTTTGAGCTGGTTTTAATGGTCATCATAATTATAGATACAGATAGTACTAAATAGTGCTGGCAGTTTATGTGCAGTGAAAGTGACTGGGCAACTAACTTTGCATGCAGGGAAGTAGAAAGTTGTGGGACTTGATAGGAAATGTAAAATGAAAGTTTTCAACTGGAATTCAACTTTGAATTTGGACAGTTACCTTCCGCTTGATCCCCAGCTGAGAAGACTTCTTCCCGTCTCTTCCTATCACACGATTAGTGAAATAGTAATTTCCGTTATTCTTTAGTTTTTTTTCTCTCTCTCTCTCTCTCTCTCTCTCTCTTGTATCACCCGCTGTATATCATCCGTGGCTAAAAGTTATGTTTTTATCGTTGGTTTGTAGTCTGTAGGCACTTTTTCTTCGTGTCTGACTTGACTTGTCTTGCCTGGCAGAGCACATGGTGATTAATGATATTCCAGCATTTTTTTTAGTTAAACAAAACGGTATTCCAACATTAAGTTGTAATTGCGTCTTTCACAGTGTTACTTTAAGGTGCTGCGTGCCTGTAGACAGCATCACCGTTGTTTTTAATGCAAAGTGTGTTTCAGTAAAGCATGGTGGAAGTAGGGTGTAGGTAGAATGTGACTTAAATAGGTACGTACCTAAGTAAATTTTCATCTCTTCTAATGTACCTACTTTATTAAACTAACTCCAAAATATAAAAAAGATAAAAGAAACGGCCTACATAATATTGAGTTTGCAAAAGGTTTCTTTCTCTTTGTATTTGTACTAAAAAAAATACTTGCACACGATTCACTCAGATAGATTTTCCACATTTTTTGCCGTATATGTGCATATATAGCATGTTCCCTTGTCTTCCTTTCCTACAAGATACTTTCTCTTCCTCGACTGTCTAGATACAAAAAGCTGCTTAAAATATTGCTTTCACTTTTGCTTTTTCTTTATGATTTCCCCTTTTACTTTCCCCTTACGCAACTACCCTATATCTGTGGATGCAAACAAATTTATTGCAGGGCCACACACTTATCGGTGGCGGAAGGTATATACATAGGTACACATAGGTATGCTTTGTTATATTTCTAGCTTTCCTTGCCATGTGGGATGAACAATGCTCATCTTCCAACGAAGGTGCAAATATGTAGAATGGCTTGAACCGTCTATAAGACTTGAAAGCTTCACGTACAATGCCTACATGCAAACTTTGTATCGTTCTCAATTCAAACGAAAATTGCGTTGCGTAGCGTTTAGTGAAAGTTAGTCCATTCTGACACGTTAGTTTGGATCGTGTGGGTATTTTTAGGTAGACTTAGTTAGGTTAGTTGGGCTGAAAGAGTGTGAGAGTTGTCAAGTGATTTATATAGAAAGAATTCAAATTCAATTTCCTACTCGCCGTTCCTTCACTTGATTGTTTTCTTATGATTGCTTTCTAAACAGATTTTGTAGTGTACACCGTATTGCATTGTTTTCCAAAAATAGTCTACTGCATCCTGTACATCTACTTGATAAAGGGTAATATACTTCTAGTTTGAGCTTATTCAAGCTGGAATCGCTTTTAAATATGAAATAGGTATACTGAAGTAGAGTAGTCTGTGCTATTGCTACTTCTTGGAGCAGTAATAAACTATTTGGTCAGAAAAATGAAAGGAAAATGCCAAAGAATGACCGACAATCGGTTAATTATTTTCCTTTTGAAAACGTACTAAATAAAATGTTTTGGTGTTCACTAATTGTTTCATATTGCAGAACACAATTAATAACTGCATTAATTTTACCCTACTTCATCTTTTAGATTACGTGCATTACTTCACATACGCTATCCAGCTTTTACCCGCAGCCGTCCCTGATCAGTGATCATAAGCAACCAACTATAAGTATAGCATATTCATCAATGCAATGGTGTACATCCTTAAAATATAAAATGAAAGAAGTCAAATTGTGCTTTCAATTAGTTTCGTTTGTGCTTTCTGCAGCAGATGCCCAAAATCTCACTTTCTAGGCATACTTGCACGTCTGTCTACTCCTGCCTCCTCTTAATGCCAATGCTAATGCTTTTGCCCTATAATGTTCCTACCGAGACTAACACTAATACGACTAACATTAAGAGGACGCACTCAGCAACACGGACAGAAGCCAGAAGAAAAGGAGGGAGCAGAAAAAACTGAGCACACCCGTCAGCTCGATTCATTTAATTCACTTTATCACAGCATTCTCCTCCCCCAGCCTTTCACTATCCATGGATGGAAAAACTAAAACAGAAAAAAGGAATTCTTGCATATTTAAGGGACACAGATACGTGCAGACGTAGCAAGTTATCAGAATCAGTCAATCCAAAAAAAAGTAGGATTCTAAAATCTAATTCTAAAAATAATTTTTCAAAGGAAAAGATTTCAATTTCCATTCCACATTCAATCCATTCTCGTGTCCTTCGGTGTCTTACATCTTTCAAAATCAAAATCAAATTCTGCCCACTCTTTCTATATTTCCAAGAACCTACATAGATAAATAATGTAAAATGTCTCATAAGACACTTAATTGCTACTTTGATTTCTGTTGCTTTCTCTAGGAAAACAAAATGCATCTATAGGGACGAGATGTCAATAATGTATACTTTCATGTGAGCCATGTGCTTAATGTAGCCAAGTGAAATAGTGAAATTTAATTTGTAGATGGAAATTTTTGAAATTCAAATGGAGTAAAATTGAGTAAATTCTATGTAGATAGGATGCCTCTCATTCTGTTCAAAAGTGCTCGCAATACAGATATATTTTCATTAATACGTGTGTACATAGTCGGATCACTTAGCTTAATGCTGCCGAATGGATCGATGCTTCCAACAAGCAATGCAGATCATATAGTTATTGTAGTTGAAGTAAAACGAGATATATAACGAAAATGGAGATGGATTCAAATCCAAGCAAAATATTATTATGCTGAGAATAAAACTCACACAACAAAATGACTAAATACGTACAGTATATCTATATTATTCACATTATTGTTGCTACACTATGTAGACAGTCATAGTTCCCCTATCGATGAATAACCAAACATGTGCATTAGCTGGGTATTAAAGAAGGAATGGAAATTTCTATTTCTATTTTGGATTGGAGGCACTCTCAATATATATTGTAGAAAGTCAAATTGAGCAAGTGAAAGCAACTAGAATTTTAGTTGACTGCTCCTCTCTATTCATATCCTTGTTCGCCTGCGAAAACTAAATTACAAAATACAAAATGAAATTGAAACTTCTACTCTCATACTAGGTAGGTACTTACCTTGCTCCACTTTCACTCGCATCCAGTCAGACTAAAGCTTATCAAAGTACCACCCTGCCACAGCATGGCAGTCTGAAGGGAAGAGGAAGAGAGAGAGAAAGCGAAATACATTCGTAATTTTTGAAATTGCCCATGTAAAAATTGCATAAGCTTCCAGCTGTATATTTTCCTGGATTGTCTAAGCAATCAAAATAGTCTGAATCTATTTTATTATTTTAGTTTTTTTGGACTAGGGATTTCTAGGGAAAATGAGCTTACATTTACTTAAATCGCAATTCCTCTTCTTCTTCATTTCATACGAAATTTTTATTTTACAACAAACATTACTACCACTAACATCCGCATTTTCTACTCAACAAGAACTGTAGAACAACAGATAAGAGGGAAAGTGCGAAAAAATGGTGCAGTTATGCTTAGATGGCAATGTGCTACATGATCACAATTTACAGAGAAAATGCAGGAAAATCTGTATATGCCTCGAATTGCCTCAAGTCTTAAATGCTCTACATACAAAAAGTGTGTGAAAGTATTTGTATTGTAGAAATTCTAACAGTTTTTCTATAATAAGGCTATAGCAAAAGTAGAAATGTTTTTTGCATGAAGGAATACCAGGGCATGGGACCTCAAGGCAAAACATTGTGCTGAAAAGATCAAGAACATATTTCTCTCATCTTATATCACATCACAACTCATAGCTTATACCATCTACCATGCCATATCACATCTTTACACTCGGATACTCTGGATTGGATTTCAAGTGAAAGTCTTGATAACGTGTATAGCTCGAGATGCAGGGAAAGTTATGATTGTAATTTGAGCTAAACCTTATGTGTTGCTAGACGTAAAATATATACAATGATGAAATCTTAAGATTGTCTGTTGAAATTGGTATAGTGTATTAATAAGCATAGTACAACTTTTCTGATGGTCGAACCTATAAATTGTATCGGCATAGTCGTTCCTTGTCATAGGCAACCTTTGCTTTGGCCTAGTTATTGTTTCGTTTTTTTCTTATTGTGAATATGGTTATGGTTCTGGTTCTTAAGATTATGATTAGAATTGCGTCTCCTAGAAGTTTCCTCAACGATAACAGTAACCTATGCTCCAAGCAGCTATATGCACATCGTCTAAAGATAAGAGTAGTAAGAGCTTCTCATAACAGGAAAAGTGAAAGCAAGTGGGTGAAAGTACCAACTTTTGGTTTCTTCATTTTTTTCTCTCTCTGCCAGTTAGCTTAGCTTGGACGGCTGCATTCACTTTCCCTTACATGATTTTGCCTCCAACTTGCATGTAGTCAATCCTATTGTTACCTAATACTAATATTAGAGCGTGCATATACTGAGGATACAGGGGCGTAGTTTTTGTTTAACTTAAAATATCCTTCTACCCATGCACCGTCATCATCATATGATAACATATTTGTATTTCTTCTTATATAGCCGCAGCTGCATTGTATCTGTATAACCCATATGCTTGAGCTAAGCTCAGCATTCTCAAATTTCCTTCTTTCCCTTCACGTTTTCGTATCAGCATAGGATCGTGATAGTAGTTTCAACAGCTTTTCCGGCTGAAATTTTTCCCTGGTTTTTCCATTAGACTTTTGCCAGGAAAAATTTTGTCTTATGAATTAAAGTGAAGTGCATAATGCAGAATGCAATGCCATTCTATCCACTTCCATTCAAGTTTGAGGCGGCAAGTAATATAATACCAATAAAAACTAGGAAATCGTACTATAGCTGCTGAAGCATAGGTAGTAGTTTTTTGCCGGTGCAGTATACTTGTGTGCACTACGTGTGAAATAATGTGATAGGCTAAAGTCGGGCGATGGAAGAAAATAAGTAGCTGTACAAGGAATGTATGTACAACAACAAAGGAAAGCACGGTGAAAGTTTGAGTTTTCAACTACAACTTTTCCGAGACAATCTTGAATGTTGATTGTAAGTAACGGGGTATGTGTATGTATGTAGGTTTTAACCTCTACCGAGCATATACTCGTCATATACTACTTTGCTATACATAAGTGACGATAAAAAGTACCTTTGACTTTAAACGGGATTGCCGCTTGAGTCCGCCGCTCTTGTTTGCACTATATTTGTATACATTGACTGGTGGTGTATTAAACTTGGAGCTTGAAACTACAGTAGAGAGAAATACCTACTTTGGGTAAAGTAGAGGGGCCCGTAAGTACATACAGTAGGTATGCTGGGGTCTTTACGTCATCACATAAACATGGATGTCGTTTTTCCTTATTTTCAATCATTTCACTTTCCTAAACAGTCATGTCCAAGGAAATTGTTCAGCCCTTACTAAATCACAAATACATAAGAACATAAAAACTTTCTTCGATCAACTTTCTCCTTCTTGGGAAATTCTACGGAATAGCCCTTGCCTTGCTGGAATTTACACAAGTACCTAACCAATGGTACATTTATTATACTGCTCCAGTTTCTAGCTAGTCTTAGGCTCCTACTTGTCGTCGACATCGTCCATCCCTCTCAGCCACACATGCATTATTTATCAAAAAGGTGCTTTGACCGAATGTATTTATGTGGAAGGCGTGTCCAGTTGTATTAGAGTTGCTTTGACTAGAGAAAGTAGGGCTTTCACCACGTAAAGGATTAATTATTGTAGCATGTATTTATTATTAATAAATATGTATTTTTTCTTTCCCTATCCTACTTTAGCACCCGAGTCTGGTGAGACCATCCAGAGTTTAAATCCATGGGTGAGGATCCCAGATGATTGGAAGAATACATATGGGGATGAGACGGGAACAACTTCATCTGAAGCTTTTTTTCAGCCCAATTCTGCTGAGTCTCGATCCTACAGTGAACATCATCATCATGAGTCTGTCGCAGAGGCACGTCATCGTGGCGTGGATCCAGATGGACATGAACATGGACGTGGAAGTACTAGCGAGCCTTATTTTGATCATGCCATGATGACCAATCTTTCGGAACAACTTGGAAATCATGCTTTTCTTCGATGCCGGGTTAAAAACCTGGGCGATCGTGTTGTAAGTCCTGTTATTTTTAAACTTAACTGTTCTAAAGTTGAAAGGTTTTGACTTTTAAAACTGAAATTAATATTTCGACCGATTTGGGAAATATTGGCCCAAACCGGTCCGATTAGAGCCGTTAGCTCAACCAGACTCGATCGGTCCTGGCCGGAACGCTCCGACCACCATACCAAGTAAATGACAGCATGTCACAAGCCATTGCGATAATGACTGCGGTTAATTAAAATTCATACAAATGTTGCATAAATAATACCCGGTACTGGCACTAGCGCTGGCTTGGAAACTTTGAGAATACTGGGACCGTCACGTGGCAGTTGTGTGTGGTCCCTAAAAACCAACCCAAACTATAGCTGGTTTTGTCATAGCGAGTTTCCTCTTAAACTAACGCCGGCTGTTTGACTGCATGCCATGGCATGGTTTGGAATTGTACAATTATGTTCTGCACACTTATTGATGTGGTTCCACGCACATGTGTAACTCCTTCATTTATACAATTATATGCGTGATATAATGTACCTATATACGACCTTCTATCATACGGAAATATATGTGTACCTACCAATTGGAAAGAATTTAATTTTCTACTTTCTCCTGTTGTTGTTCTGATTTGATTTGGCTACAATTGTATGTGGTTTTTGTGTTTTCCTATGAGACTCGCTTTCCTCGTTCTCTTCTACTGACAGTCTCCAAGCTATACATTATAATTAAAAAATGTATGGTTGGTGATAGTCGTTGTTTTGGATTGTTAGCTGTACAAAAACTGTGTGGCTAGCAAGCATCCATAAGTACGTAGATATACATACATATAGGAATTTGTAAGGCACAAAGGCACAATGCCACAGTCAACGATCTAAAAGGGATGATGCTCTGCAAAGTAAGCCACAAACAGTAGGATTGGAAATGGAAATTACAAGGACAGTGTTATTGCCACTGCCAAAGTCAAAGTCAAAGCAATGCCAAAAAGCACAACCAATGTATCACACTTTCAATAAAATAAATTACTTGAAGCAAGGCTCGTAATTTTATTATTGAAATTATTGTGCTCACAGCAGTACATCTATACCTATGTATGTAGTTGGGTGGGTAGGCAATTGCAAATTAAACTGGTGCAAGAATACAAATATGAAATTAAAATTGCAACATTAAATGAAATACTGTAGTTGCAGTAGCAAAGTACACACAGCATTTTAACTGCAGTAAAACTCGTCGTAACATTCTTAAGCCTTGGCTGTCGGTGCCATTATGTGGATATGAAAAGACGTTGTTTGTACTGAGGATTTTAATTAAAATCCTTTACGCTCCATTCGCTCATTTCCATGTATTAACGACTTGGCTTGATCCGATGGAAGATGGAATACCGTTCGGTAGGACAGACTGCCTTTCACCATGTACTTATACTGTTAGTTATGGAGCTACTTACTTGTTTTATCATTTAATTTAATTTGGTTTAGTGTACCAACTGGCATTACAACAGTAAGGATTACAAATAACAAATTACGAGTTACCCCCTGGCGTCACAACGTTGTTGAAGGTGGTACAGATAATAAGTTGACAATGCATTGCATTGAATAGCCGGTCCTTCCTTTGCCCATTAAGACTGAGTCTGCTAAGGCGGTGCCTTTATGGTAGGGAGGGTGATTTTCAAGGTAATAAAGTTGGTCTGGGCAATTTGGAAAGTTTAAAGTTGCTATCTTTCCGTTTATTTATGTATGAAGTTCCTGTTCGGATGCATCTTGTTTGTTTCTCCCCTTATGAGATGGCTTATAGTCTTAACAATTTTAATTTAAAGCTGCATATCAGATACGTTTGGAGCCTACCACTGCAAGGACTCATAGGTAATTAATGCACACGTAATTTAATTCAAGATGGGATGATACCAAAACATACAGGGATGCACTTAGGAATGCAACTGCAACTTTGAGAAATACTGAGAAAACATTAGTTTGTCAAAATACTGCAAATACTGCATCCAGATTATGCATATGTGTACACATACACAAAAATTGCGTAAGGAGCCTTTCAAATACGGCATCACGAAGCTTGCGACAGAGTTATTTAAAAAAGGTCAAAATATTTTACATGTTAGAACACGAACCTAATTACAGAGCCAAAGTAGTATGTTGTATCCGTAAGGGATACTAACATTTTTAAAAGTTCTAAAACACATGATATTACCCTTTTAAAAAAGTACAAAACGTGATATTACCCTTTTAAAAAAGTACAAAACGTGATATTACCCTTTTTTAAAGTACAAAAGATGATATTACCCTTTTACAACGGTACAAAACGTGATATCACCCTTTTAAAAAAGTACAAAACGTGATATTACCCTTTTAAACAGGAACAAATTGCAATATTGCACTTTTAAAAAGGTACAAAACATGATATTGCTCTTTTAAAAAAGTACAAAACGTGATATTACCGTTTCGAGAAAATGTAAAACAAAAATCAGAACATTTTACGTCAAACCATCATTTCTATCCAGCCATACTTAAAAGGCTCTTAAATCCTAAAACATTTTTAGAAGCCCTTTTGAATACCATAAAAAAGTAGTTCATACTCCTTTCAGTAGAAAACTGACTTTGAAACAAAACTTTTAAAAAATTATCATTCCATCTTTTAAAAACTTTTGATTATTTTCTCTTTCCCTCAGGATCACGGCTGTGCTGTGTAGTAATCACGATTATTATGACTAGAACTTGAGACCTTAATAATTTGAAATGTCCACAGAAAGTCTCAAGAAAAGATATTCCATTTACTTTTATTTCCTTCCTCCTTTTGGTCCCTACATACAAAATGCAAACTCTCGCTGAAGAAGTATGAATGAATATTAATCGCCATTTTGTCATCTTTCCATCCATCCTTCCTTCCTTCCTTCCTTCCTACGTAAATGCTAATCAATTCACAAATCTCAATGGAAATGTGAAAATATGAAAATTAATCTACTTTTCAATTTGACTCTGATTTGATTTTGCTCTTACTCTCAGTACTAATGCAGTGTATATAGGTACGTTTGGCGGTACGTGTACTTAATGTATGCATAGCCATGTACGGATAAGGGATTATATGCCTAAGCTAGTCCATTTCCACTCGAAAAGCTGAGGAAACGAGAAATAGAATTGTGAGTGAAATGGTGAGCTTGGCGGTGCGTGTAGAGTTATTGGAGAGAGGGATAGAGAAGAAAATCAAAGCAAAGGAAATAAATGCAAGAGCACAAAAAAAGTAAATGCAATGCAATATCAATGGCAATCGCAATCGCACTAGCAAAGTAAAATTGAAATTGAAATTCTAAAATATCAGGAAAGTTAACAAATGGGCTGAATGAGAGTGTGCAATAATGTTGAAACCCTCTCTCTTCGACGGCTCCTTTCGTCTTGGTCTTGAATTCCAGGGGAAAATAAAAGGAAGCGACGAGAGTTCTTGTTAAACAAGAGGAGAACGAAGGCGAGAGTGGGCTGGTCTAGTGCACCGTCTTAAATTGGAGTTGTGTGTTGCAGATTGTGATCGAGATGATCTTATAAAGGAGGGGAATGAAATCACTTGACTAACATCAACATGGTTGCTGCTCCATTCTATAACTTCTAGTTTAGCCCACTGTTTAGTATATATATATATACTACTGTATAGCCTTCCTGTATGCCACCATGCAACAGTTCTTTTTTTCCCTTCCATCCGCATCCTCCGTCCTACCATTTATTTTTACTGGCATTTGTCTATAAGAGAATATAAATAGAAGGCGAGCTGAAAAGTCTTCTTGTGCTCACACAGAGTTACTCTATTACGATTGACATGAGCATTAGTATTACTGCATAGTGGTAGAAAGGATACGGGGGAGAATGGGACTTTCTGCCTTCCTCAATTTTTCTTATTCCTTTGAACTCGGAAGATATATACTGTAAGCTATATCTATATCTATGTACCTATACTAATATACCACCAGTACTAGTAGCATTCTTCTGGCTCTTCGTGCTCATTTTATTTACACAAAATCTCTCGTCTTCAAAAAAAAGACTGACGATTCACACCATTTCTTCGAAACTTACGATTGTGATTAGAATGAACACACCATTTTTTTACTGCGCACTCGGCAATGCATAGCTCTCACTTCTTTTTTTCAGGGGCTCAACATACATACATAGAAATAGAAATTAAACTTGTTTTCAAAATAATAAAAACGATGTACACAAGTCCAAGCTGTACCTAAATACCCACACACACAACCAATTCAAAGATGTTCTGTTTTAACAGCAAACTTTCTATACTTGAGCCCCGAAAAACAAATGAATTTCCAAATTGCAAAGCTTGTGTCAATTAAAATGATGGAAAAATGCAATTAACCTATTCGCTACTGGGAAACCATGGCAACAATGCTTTAAAAAAGTGTTTTTTCTAGTAATTAAGTCTTTAAAATGGCCAAAACTATAAATTTCAAACGCATTCAAAACCAGTAACTAAGATTTTCAAAAGTTCAAAAAAACAATTAACATTTTCAAAACGAGGTAAAACATGAAATTAACCTTTCAAAAAGGTCAAAACATCACATTACGACTTTCAAAAAGATACAAAAGAAGAAATCAACACTTTCAAAAAGATGTAAAACAAGATATTAACATTTTAAAAAAGATGCAGAACAAGAAATTTAGCACTTTCAAAAAGATGTAAAACTAGAAATAGTACCATTTCAAAAAGGTTAAAGTGTGCATGTCGTATTTTCCTATACAATGTAGTGTCAAAAGCTTCTTCTTATTTTTTCTACGACCATTTCGTTTTAGCACCAAGAGCTTCCTTATTAATTACTGCAGCTGTTTTACTATTGGAAGGTAGGTAATTCGAATAGGGGCTTTTGTTTTATATGCTTTCACTTGCAACATAATTGCTAATGGCAAGGAATGATATAAACGTGGGTAAGCATCTTTCATTATTGTTGCCCACAAGTTAATAAATTGTGTAATTCTTATTACAACCTACCTTGCGCCTATATATATATATACATACAAACCTCCAGGTCAAGCTCTCATAATGAAGCGTCCCGTACTCAATGCAGTCTCCTTCCCTCTGCTGTGGCTTTCTGAAGCCTTGCAATTAAGATACGGGAAGGGAGCCATAAAATGTGGGATGGTCGTAAGTGGGGGAAGTGAAAGGAGAGAAATCACTGAGAGCAGAGGTTGCGTAGTTTATGACGGAGAGAATGTCCCGCCTTGTCATTGTCCAGAGTTCCTGAACGTGTAACCCAAGCTATTTCAAGAAGCAATATAAGTAATTAAATGACCACAAAATGAGGGCAAACAATGTTACCTTTGTAAATTTTACAAGCAGCTGTCCATATGAGTATCACTAGTAGTACCCCGGATAGGGAAAGTAAAAGTACCTACAAGTAAAAGTAAAAGTCATGCGGGTCTTTAGTGTTTTTACGGCTTCAAAGAGGCAACAGACAGGCAAGTACATAGTAGACAGACAGCCCTGAACAGTACATTACTTATCCGTGTAGAGAGAGAGAGAGAGAGAGAGAGAGAAAGCGAGGCACTAAAGGGCCCGGCCGCCCATAGCACTGCACCGTGGTAAGGGAGGAACATAGGTTAGCTCTCTAATAATGTGGAGAGAGAAAGGATGGAAATTGACGGGTTGGATGGTTATGTTTTCCGGATCAATTGCTCACCTTTCCTTTACTTGTGTTATCCTCGTCGTAATCGTAATCGTAAAATGGACGATCTTAAAGCTCACTCTCTCTCTCTTTCTCTCTCTCTTCCTATCCTACGGTCCCTCAGCCCATTTGGTTGGGCTCCATATAAAAATTACATAGAAAAGACCCCCAAAAAAATAAGGGAAAGCGATGCGTTGAGAATGAAATTCGCCGCCTAGGAAGCTACTGCTCGGGTCTATACTCGTTCGTAAGGATAAAACATGATGAAAGTTATGACTCTTGTGTGACATTTCCAAATGGTTTTTACGGGACCTATAACTACCTCGTATATAAACTCTCCTGTCAGCCCAACTAAGCTATAGTTAGCGTTTATACATCCACATCTATATGGTGAGTATAAACCCCAGTTTTCATGTGAGATCAAATTCCTCCTTTTCCATGCTCCACCATTAGAGTAACCAGCTCCAGCTCGAGAAAACTCCAACAAACCCAAATCTCTTGTCCCATCTCAATCAAATCGACAGTGTAACCCAACGAAACCAAACGAAACCAAACCAAACCAACCAAAGCTTCCACCCGTAATAACTATAGCGATATGTTTACTGTATTACCCATAGCGAGGGGGAAATCTCACGTATAAATTATGTAAGGCCTTACCTGCATCCTCACGATTAGAGGTGCATTATGGATAATACTGCATAAGTATGTACTCCTGAGTTGTAATGGGGGCCTATGCAATAATTTTAATATAGTCAATTCACTTGACACACAATCCTTGAGAAGGAAAAAAAGAGAGAAGGAAAAAAAGAGAGAAGAAAAAAAAGCATTAGTGAGTCCTTGTGGAGGCACTTACCTTTATACTCGTATGAGCTACACACATGCACGCCCTCGACTTGAAACGATGTAAATATTACACTGTAAATAATAATAATAACATGGTCTACAGCCGTAAAAAAAGCCATTTCAAATTTCCACAGTGCTTTCTGCTTCTTCTGTTTTTCTACCTTCCTTTCTATTCTGGTGCTATGTTTTTTTCTTCTTCTTCTACTTCTTCTGCGCTCATTGGAATCTCGAATTCTCGGCACTTTAACTTCAGCCCATGGCATGGCCAGGGCTCAGCAGACGGGAACCGCCAGCGCACAAAAGAGAAAGCGAAAGAGAAAGAGTGTTGCTTGGAAAGTTGGGGATTTATACGTGTCTATATGTATATATATTATGTACCAGGTACTTATTACGTATGTACCCATAAAATTATTTTTTCTCTCTCAGGTATAGGTATACTGCAGTGCTACATTGTACAGTTCAATGTAGCGGACGTTATAGGATACTGTAGAATTGAATTACACTCATAATTTACTTGAAGCCTTGTAATTGAATTTTAGGCAAATTACATACTGCAGCCTGCAGTACATTTGATCAAAGATCGAGCAAAGCGCTCTTGCTAACTGTACTCCAACGAAACGCTCTACCTTAATAGTAGTTGGTTTGTACACTGGTGGGCGTCACTCTAAATTGACACGACCTCAAGGTAGCAGCAAAAGCAGATTTGAAATCTGCTAGTAGTAACCGTGCATCAATATTTTTGCAAGGCATATAGGCGATATTTGTGTGTGTGGAATGCAATCACTACAAGAATCCGTTGTCAGTGACCCAACGCACACAAAATGGCCTTTTTGAGATTTCACTTAAAAGTTGACTATATTTGTGTGAAAAGGTAGTATTTAAAAGTTTTTTATTTCTTTTACTAAATATACACTAAAAAAGGCACTTCTTAAAAATGGTCTCATCCATGCCATTTAATTAAATAAAGTGTATCATAGGTATGCCCTTTAAATAGTAATTTCTTGCAATCATTTTATTTTTAGAAAGAGTGTGAATTTTGTCGGGTCTTCACTTGAGGGAAAGTGGGACCCTCCTTTCCGCCGTTCCCATTTTCCTAAACGATGATCATCTTTTGAGAAAGTGTTTCTCAACTGGAACATTGAATTACCGGGAGATCTCCCCATTTGGATCCATACAAAAACTATAGTCGAAGAGACGAGAGAGAGAGTAGGGCATGAGAGGAAATTTTATGCTTTTGTGAAATACTTGTAAGACGTAAAACATAGTATAAAATGGAATAGGATCTGGACTTGTGTGAATTTCCTTGCTGGTTCGTTGGATTGGATGGAAGTAACCACCCAGTAATATGACCAGACCAGATCAGATCAGACAGACAGACCAAACCAAGCACCATCTTGTAATATTACACAGTCATAATGCATAGAACAACCAACTATGTACGGGCACTGGGCACCTACCTCCATACACGAACATACCTACATACATACAAACTTGATCGCTTGCTTCGGGATCGGGATCAAAGTACGCAGTTACAAACTAAACAGAAGAACCAGAGCGAGAGAGAGAGAGAGAGAAGCAGATCCAAAAATATATTTTAATATATTCTTATGCGTAGTATAATTCTACTTCCCAAGCACATAATTTTGAAGAAAAGGAAAGAAAAGGAGGTTGATAGAGCTGCTCAAATACTTGTAAAAAGACACATAGGTACATACATTGTCGATAGTAATGCTTTTGCTAGATGCTGTGTGAATGCTATGATATATTATGTAATGTAGCCACCACACATACACTATCATGGCAACTACCAGCATGACCATAGTTATTTGTTTAAAGAGCCGTGGCGATAGTTAGGAAAATACTACTGATAATACCATCAAGTTTTTGATGATAATAAAAAGTAGGCTATAAACTTTGCCATCTTAGAACATGCAATCCTCTTAAATGGTCACGAAGGAATTTTATCCGCAGGGCCGTCAACAGACTTTCATTGGATTATAAATAAAATGGTAAATAGTCTGGGCTACTCATTTTTTATCAAGTCTCTCATCTTCATGCACCGTCCCGTGTACATAGCTATATACCTACATATATATGCGAAGCTGTATAGCAAAACCACCATCAGAACCAAAACCACTACACACTTCCACTCTCCCATGCTTAGGAACACAAAGCCCCTATTAGGACACACATACTAGGCTGCTATTGAAACGTGGACCAACTTTTACATTTCTACTTGGTCTTTTTGGACACATGCATTCAGTTCTGGCTCATAGATGTATGTATGTACATGCTACAATGTACAATGGGAGGCTATAGATTAGATCTGAACACTGAACCACTACTGTAAAGACCAGACCAGACCGAACCGAACCGAACCAGCAGCCAGCTCACAGTTGGTTAGCATTATCAAGATACGTCCTCCGTTCCGTTATGTCTGTGTAAGACGCCATTACATTTTCCTCTTTACACAACTTTCCCAACAAACAAACCTAGGAATAAACGAACCAACAAGCAAGTGAACTATCTAAACCGTGAATCTCATATTAGTCAACCATTTCAGAAAAAGATTTTTCGAATCAAATTCTGAAAGGTGAAGTTACCTTTATCAATTTTTTTCCGAAATTTTCACCAAGTAATAGTGTGTTTCTATTCGAAACTGAGGAACCATGGAAAGAATGCTTTACAAAAGTGTTTAATTCTATAAATTAACTTTTTACAAACGGTCAAAACTAGTAAATAACACTTTTCCAAAACGGTCAAAACTAGTAAATAACACTTCCAAAACGGTCGAAACTAGTAAATAACACTTTTCCAAAACGGTTAAAACTAGTAAATAACTTTTTTACAAAACGGTCAAAACTAGTAAATAACACTTTTCCAAAACGGCAAAAACTAGTAAATAACACTTTTCCAAAACGG